>JAJLYD010000021.1:0-45389 GCA_030571615.1 Jamesozyma hellenica | reverse complement strand
TAAGGTTTTGGAATAATGTTACTATCAGATCTCAATCAAGAATTGGTGCTACCGACGTGAAATTAGTGCTAAACCCAAGGGCCTTCAGTGCAGAGATTAGAGAAGGTTGGGAAATATACAGAGATGAATTTTGGGCTAGGGAGGGAGCCAGAAGACGTAAAAACATTAACGGAGGAAAACTATGAATTGTTGGAAAACATAAGGCTCGTATATTGCAAACGAAAAGACAAGCGCTATATAATAACGTGTGTATATACAAGTTAAGTTTGATATTATTTTATTCAAACGATTGATTATTGTTGTCGAAGCGGAATAAATTTATTAAAGGAAAAAAAGGTTGTGAAAAAAAATATAAATTAAGTAAAAAGTTCAATGTGCATTCAATGGTACAAAATAAAAGCACGAAAAAGATAGTATTGCAACACAATCATGATTAAGTTTTTACTGGAACCACCATATTCATCAAAATGTTTAAGAAAAGGTGTGCTACGCCAAAATTTTAAGAGTTATTCTTTGTATCATCCACGTTTGTTTCCAATGCGCTCGTCCCTACAAACTAAGGGGAGCATTGCAGATGTTTTCAAGTTTAATAAATATGGAAGTAATAGAGATTATTTTAAATCAAAAATATTTATAACTGTACCCTTACTTTTTGCTCTGCCCATCGCATATGTGACAAATGAATCTATTCTAAACTCATCTATCGAGAATGAAACTCCAGCAGTTACCGTTACTACACCCAAAGCTGTTGAAGGTTCGCCTAGAAAAGAGATATATAGACAACTGTGTATGGGCTCTATCTTGGGTATAGTATGTGGACTTGTTTTAGTAAAAATTTCTGCATTATTGGTATATATTACAGTATTTGGAATGTTGGGAATGCAATGGTTACGTAGTCGAGGTTTGGTTACCGTCCATACAAAACAAATTGTTAATGTATCAAAAAATCAAACTAGTAGAATTTTAAGAATTGGACAAGAAAGTTTGAATGATTTTAATTTATTTAAATTCTCATTCATTTCCACTCTAATTTTAACATATTTGAATAGTTGATCATATTTTAATATTGGTCGTTTTGTTTTTTTTTTGTTTTTTTAAATTGCTTATTAAAATATTATTATTTTTTGATCATATACATTACATACCATATTATATATATATAATAACTGAACCCTATTAGAGGATATTAATAGTTTATACATAATTTCTTTGACGACTCTTGAAAAATAATTGAATAACAATAGCTTGAACAACACTAATACCAACCATAAATAACATAACTAATAAAGAATACCATTTTAATCTAGACTGAGTGGAAGAAACAGTAGACATATTTCTCCATTCTCTTGCTCTTAGATAATTCAAAATTTTACTTGTTTTATCTAAATTTCTGTTAACTTCTTCAACAGCATTATTAGACACTGCATCTTCATCAGGTTTACCATCTTCTCTTTCATAATCACGAATAGTTGTTTCTAATTCTAAAGTAACTTCAACTTTTTTCATAGCGGTACCATAAGAATTAATGAAACAAAATTTATATTGACCTAAACCAAAAGATTTCAATAAAAAATCTGAGTATTTTTTTTGTTTTTCATTAACAATCATTTGACCATCTGGAGCAGTAATTTGGAAATCAATTTCGAAATTACCACCTGTTAAGACTTGATAACTAACGACAAGGGTTTGGTCATCTGCGGTTATATCATAGTAATAACATTGTTGAGAGAAAGCTGGAACATTGATTGAAAATGGCGTAAATTGTGCAGAAAATGCTAATGCGGATGAAATAAATGTTAGAAAAGTTAAAATAAATAGTTTTGATGAAATCATTATGTGTATGGTCCTATGAACAATTCCTTGTTGTATATCTTTTTGGAGGAGAAGGAGAAAAAACACAACCTAAAACAACACGTTGATATGATACGATAAATTAATAATCTTGCAGAAATCCAACTGATCAATTTGGATTAAAACTTGTATCAAAATTAGTATATCTAAACAATTGTTAAATTTTTTGCACACGAAATTTTTCAGTAATGATGTTTCAAGCTTTTTTCTTGTTTGTTGTTTTTCGTCTGTTTACTGCGTTTTTTCTTTGAAGATCGTACAAAGTTAATTGGTTTTTTGTTTTTTTTTTCAGTATTGTTTTCTTCGCGCGACAAAAGAACACGTAAAAATTATTTTTAAATAGAAAATCAATTTAAAATGGTAAGCAAAGAAAGATTAAATTTTTACAAATCTAGTTGTTGGTTGAATCTATGGCTTGTATCTATGGCTTGTATCTATGGTTTGTATCTATGGTTTGTATTTTCAGTCAGTTGTATAAAGCATTCATTTCACCTTTTTTAGCGAAAAAATATTGTCTTTGTATTTGTAATAATAAATTTTTATCATTCAATTCTATAATCTTTGAAAAGGTTCCTTTAAATAAACTGAAATCTCTTTGTGTCAGATTTAATAATTGGCATTTGAGTTCGATTAATTTTGGTAGCGTTACACCTTTATAAACTAATTTGAATTTTGTATCTTGGCAAAATTTTAAATAATTAATTGCAATATTTAAACCATCAAGATCAGAATCTACATAAATTTCAAAAGAACCAATTTTTTCACATGAATTAATTAATTTTTTAACTAATAATTTACTTAACATATCAGGGAACCCTTTTCCTGTAATAATTATTGTGTTATTATCAATTTTTTTAGAAATAATTTTATTAAATACTGCATCTTTTTCTAAAATTATTATTTTTGAAATATTTGATTTGGGTAAAATAATTGAATTTTCATTAATGAAAGGAATTAAATGAGTTTTATTTATTGTAATAATTTGATTATTACAAATTAAAGGTATATTTGTAAATAATAAACCTTTTTGTGCAGGAATGATACGTAATGAAAATAAATCAATGTTTAAAATTTTTTTCAAAATATTTAACCAAATTAAAATATTTTTTTGTGATAAATATAATTGTACATTTGAATAAAAAATATCTCTAATTGTACAAATTTTTTCATTTAATTGTAAAGATAAAATTTTATTTAATAATGAAATTAAAATTGAAATTTTTTTACCATTTAAATTTTTTAAATTATTATTTTGATTACCATAATATGGGAATTTAATTTTTTGGTTAATAATTAAAATTGTTATTGAATTAAAATTTTCAATTGAATTTTTAATTAATGATAATATGAATTTAATAAAATTTTTAATTTCAAAATTTTTTGTAATTTTAAATTGATTTAAATAAATAAAACGTGATTTTGGAATTAAAGAATTTAAAAAATTTTTCTTATTCAATTTTTTTTTCATTAATTGTGCTAAAGATTTCATTATTATTATTATTATTTAGTTTTTTTTTGTTATGTTTTTTTAATAGAATATTTTTATCAAGATAAATAAATTAAAATAAAAGATAAAATTTTAGCCGCTCTCATGTACAAATAAAAAGCAGGAAGAAAAAAAAAAATAAGAAAAGAATAAATAAATAAATAAATAAAATATTTTAATAAATGAATGAATAAATAAATAAATAAATATATAAATAACTTTAGATATTAATTAAAAAATTATTATATAATATGCTTTAAGAAGAAAAATATAAATATATATTTATAACATTAATTCTTCTAAATATTTTAATCTACTTTGAAATTGATCATTATCTAAATAACAAGTTCTAAATAATCTTAAATCATCTTTATTAACACTTTGAAAATTATTTCTTGAATGTAAAATTCTTCTATTATTCATTAAGATACAAGAATTTTCAGGTAATTTAATCATAAATTGATTTTCTGGTTGATTAATTAAATTTTCAAACATTTCTAAACCTCTAATAAAATCTTTAAAACTAAATCTTTCAATTAATTTTCCAGGTGTTGTTAAGATACAATTTTGTTCATTTAAAATATTTGATTTTGATGTTGATTTAATATCTTTTGGTAATTTATTATAAATACCATAAGTAAATGGAGCTTGAAAAGGTGGTGAATAATTAACGTTTTTAATTAAATATTCATAATTTGCAGGTTGAACATTATGAGGATTTGAATCATGTAATTCAATTAAAGGTCTTGATTGAAAATATCTTCTTTGACCTTTTGAATATTTATAATTAATTGGTACTAATTGTAAAGCTTCATAAGCTTGTGTATCAACTTCTCTAATTAATCTAATAACGTTAAATGAATCAACAAAAAAATTTTCACCGCCAATGGTTTGATTTTTTATTGATTGAATCATTTTAAAACCTGGAACATTTTCTAAATATTGTAAATCCATATGAAAAGGTAATTTAATATTAGTTGAACTTAATTGAGCTAAATTTTCTTTTTTATTATTAATATCAAAAGTTTCACCATGAACAGTTTTTCTAATTGGTCCAATTCTTTCACAAATTTTTTTTAAACAAGCATCATTTGGTAAATTTGTTATTAAAGTTAAACCAAATTTTTGTAAATTAATTAAAGCATTAAATAAAGATTTATCATTATTCATATAATCATCAAAATTAATTTTAAAATTTTTTTTATTATTATTATCTTTAAATATTTCATTATTCCAAATAATTGGTTTAAATATTGAAGATTGATTTCTTAAAGATCTAGTTAAAAAAGTTGAACCTTTATATTTAAAGAAAAATTCTAATGGATAATTATAATTATCACCATCTTTCCATTTAATATTTAAAAATTTTCCATTATCTGTAATTTTTAATGATTCAGGAATTGAATGAATTGAATCAGAAGCTAATTGACCAGTTGTAAATAATTTTTGACCTGTTCTAATATCTATTGAATTATTTGAACGAGAAGCGTCACGTAAAAATAAATTATTGAGGCAAATTTTGAAAGGGGTATTATTATCGGAAGAAGATTTATTGTTTTTTGAATTATTAATTTTAAAAGTTATAATGGTAGATTCATTATTATGAGATGCATCTAATATGATTCCATCGATTTCTTTAAAATTTGTTTCTGTCATGGTTAAAATATTTTTATTTATATTTATATTTGATATTTTCTAGAAAGGAAGGAAGGAAGTAGATTAAATATTAAGGTATATATATATTTATGTATTTATGTGTGTATCATCAATAAATAAATATATGAAAGAAAGGGAGAAAATGGAACTGTTATATAGATAGAGTAAATGGATCTCTGAAACGGTGTTTAATTCGAGAGCCGCTTATGCAGAGTGGGTGAGTGGGTTTTCGTTCTTTATTTGTATTTGTTGAACCAATACGAATAAAATGAAATGAAATGAAATTCTTGCATTGCATTGCATTGCATTGCGTTGCGTTGCGTTGCGTTGCTGCGTTTCGGGGACACCTCCGCTTTCTTCGCTTCGCTTCGCTTCCTTCGCTTCGTTTCGTTTCCCCCCCTCCCCGCAAAATGCACACGCCCGGTTTTCAATGTCCGTCCGATAAACAAAACGAAACGAAACGAAACGAAACGAAACGAAAAATCATATCGTCGTTGCGTTGCAATGCGTGTGTTTTGGTGGTGTTGGAAGTGCCGGTGCCAGTTCCAGTGGCAATGGCAATGCCAATGGCAATGGCACCGAACTGCTTGCATTCGTAAAACCACCATCACCATCACCATCACCATCACCATCACCATCACCATCTGCAGCGTTCTTCCCCCCTTCAATATCAACACTAGACATCTCAATCATCTCACCAACATGTTCAAGATCACCAAGCGAACGAGCAGTGCCGCCCCCATCTTTATTCCGCATCTGTCCATAGTAATACTTGTAATAAATGTATTGTCCACCAATATAAAAATCTAACGACATTTGGAAAAATGCAAAAAAGAAAAATAAAACACTTATGTTCTTGGCACCAAATATTAAATAAGTTATCTTTAATGTATCACCACATAACCAACTCACTAAAAGAATTAATTTAAACCCTTGAACCGATTTTAAAGTATAAAGTATCGCTATCTGTGGTAAAGGTAATAATGCCTCAACGAAAAGACCTAATGATCCAATTAATGATCCTAACATTTCAGATAATTCTTCCCAATTTAAAATTTTTGAAATTAATATAGTTAATAATATTTGAAAACTTGCAAAAAAAATTAAAAATTTCCAAAATATTTTCTCATCTTTCCATTGCCAAAATTTAAAAATTCTCTTATAAGATGGATCAAAAAATTTTAAAAATTTATAAATTATAACTAAAAAAATTTTATAACAAAATCCAAATATTTCTTTTATTTCTAATTGTAAAATATTTTTATTTAAAAAAAAATTATTATTATTATTATTTGTTCTAGTTATATTACCAAAATATTCAATATAAATATCATGAATTAATCCAGAAAATGTTTCAACGTCTTTTAAATTTTCATAAATATATTCTTGTGGTCGATATTTTAAACTACTCCTTAATAAAATTAATTGTATAAAAATCATTATTAATGATTGTCTTAATAAAGTTATCTCATATGGCGTTATTAAATAATATGAAATTCTTAAAATTGATGCAATTAACATAGTCGCACATATATCAATTGAAAATCCTAAAGCAGTTTTACATCTTTCAATACTTATTACCGTCGTACCATAAGAAAATAAAGGCGTAAAACAAATTAAATTATTAGCTATAAACTGCATAGTTAACCATTCTGGAATATAAAATTGATCAACTCTTGGTAAGTATGAAGAAAGTGTCGTTGTAGCATCTTTAGTAGTTTCTGCCATAGAAACTTCTGACATTTCTTCATTCATCTCCATATTACTTATCCACTTCTATATCTATACATTTCTTTAAACTCAATATCATTAAAGATTTTTAAACTTTTTATACTTTATTTTTCATTCACACAAATTAAAATATTCAATGTTCGCGTTTGTTTGTTTGTTTGTTCGTTCGTAGAAAGAAACAAAAAAAAAAAAAAAAAAACATCCATTTTTCATTCTTGGCCAAAATTTTTTCACGGGAAATAAAAATGAAACGAATAAATCAATGAATGAATGAATGAATATATTTAAATTATTACGTATAAATGCACATTTACGTTATATATAGTAAATTTATTCTTTTAAGCCAATTGATTTTAAATATTCTTTCCTACAATCGGTACTTTCACCTTTGGCTTTTCCAATTGCCTCCCATTTAGGTTCATCTTTAAATAATCTTAAAGCTTTAATATAATCATCATCAGTTGGAACAAAACGATGGTAAATTCCAGCTGGAACAACTAAAAGATCACCAACATCAACTTTACAACGAACCCATTCGTTTGTAAACGAATCTTTCATGTCAAAATAACCTGAACCATCTAATACATAACGAATTTCTTCATCTTCATGTAAATGTTCATCATAAAAAATTTTTAATTTATTTAAATAAGCTTCTTCAGATCCAAATGTTGAAGGTTGAATATTAACAACATCTTGATTTCTATAATTATTCTCTTTAGCCAAATCTTGTACTTCTTTTTCTGTCTTTATATAATAATAATTAATACCTAATTTTTTTAAATATGAAATTTCAACGTTACGTCCTGAATGATGTGGTTTTCGTGAATCTATGCTATTGTCATTATCATGAATATAAATTTCAACCATTTTAAAGTATTTGCTGTATTTATGTGCGTATTTATTTAATGATTCGGAATAATATTACTTTTCTACAATAAGAAATTGTATTGCACGTTGGTGTCTTGATTAGTTCTTATTATATTATATTATATTATGCTGTAATATAATTTTTTAAAATTCATTCATTCCATCATTTGTCAGCCGTTGTCGCAATCGCTTCATTGTCTTACGAAATTTTATCGGGCAAAGACATTTTCCAATTACACACATTTATTTTTCTCTCACAATTTCAAATTCAAACAAACATAAAATCAATTGATTCGAATTACACTGTGAAATATTTATATGTTTATATCGAAATAGTCTATGGATACTTGCCACAAATAAATTATGCTACCTTTTTTTAATAATTGCCAAGAACCATTCACATCTCAATAGGTACCTAGCAAACTCTGAAACACGTAAATAACTATGTATTAATTAGCACTGAACTACCCTAAAAAACAGTATTTATCGGGGTAATGATTTAACAATAATTTCATGTGATATTATGAAGAATGATTAATTAGTAAATTACAAGTTATACAATATAAGAAATATATTTAATCATACTTTTACAGAAATTTACCATAATTCATTTTATTAATGGTTGTTTAACAGGTTTTAAAAAGATTTCAAATTATTTTATTTACACACATTCATATTGCTATTTAATCGTCATTATTTTTTTTTTTTCGTTCTTCTTGAATATCAACATAATTACCGTTTAAAGTTATGAAAAATGTGCATCATGATTTTACAACATATTTACAAAGTATTCACGTAAAATTCTCCCTTTATACTCTCTGATATATATTTTAATAAAAAAGATTTTAATAAAAAAAGTTTGCATTTCTAATATATATCACACATGAGAAAAAAAAAATAATTATTATTAAACTGTTTTTCACAACGTGGATCTCTTTGGTTATTAATATTATTTAAAAATTAAATTATATTTTTTATTGATGTCATTTATTTTGAACTCAATTTACGTCTTTGTACAAAATTAGTTGTTTACTTTTTTAAACAAAGTTTCCAATATTTTAATAATTTTTTTTTTCTTTTTTTTTTTCAAAATTTATAAAAAATATAAAAAATATAAAAAACATAAAAATTTCAAAGAGTATATAAAATGTGATATACAATTGAATATGACATTGATAAATAAAACCTTTTATTAATATTCATTGAACTATAATTATTAAATCAATTACAGTTGGAAATTTTCCCAATTTTCCAATTTAATTCTTTCTGAAAATAAGGCAGCCTGATTACTTTTTAATATTAATACGCCTAAATCTTAATGGGTCGCAATTAAATAGTATTATTATAGGTATTTTTAGGTGAAAACCACAAGCATATAATTAACCACTAAAATACATGAAAAAAATAAAATAAGTGAAGATGGAAAGGATTTATCTGATTATTTATTGAAAAAAACAGCAAAAACTGAACGTATGTATCGTGTTTTTTTTATTCAGATTGTTTAGTAGCAGATGAAGTTGTTGATTTCATATAATTGTCTATTGGCTTGTTTATAGATGATATCGTTTTATCAAACTAAAAAATTTTTTAGTAATATATTTATACGTTATTCGTATATAGTTTTTCTCTTGTGCATATAAAATATAAAGTAATAAAAAATAATAAAATAAGAAATATGAAAGTTGTGGTGAGAGGTATCAATAGCAAAATAATAAAAAAGAAGTATTAACCCTCTATTACGCCTACTATATCACCGTTTTTGTTGGATAGTAGACTTTGTATCACATAGAAATTTTGGACAGATAGAAACCCTAAGGTTTATTGCTAGGTCTTTAGTAAATAGAATAGGTCCCCATATTAATACAAGTCGGGTAACCCTAGAACAACACATATATATATACATACTACATACAAAAAAAGACAAGTTTTTTAATAACTACATCAGGACTATCATATCCAAGATTAGATAAATTAGAGTAAGTTAAGAAAGATAAGTTTATTTACAAAATTTGTAAAAAGCGCTTCTATGGCCAAGTTGGTAAGGCGCCACACTAGTAATGTGGAGATCGTCGGTTCAAATCCGACTGGAAGCATATTGTTTTTTGAAAAACAACGCAATTCGGAAAAAACGGTCTTTCTATTTTTGTTAACACGCACGTTTTTTTTCGTGTTTTTGTTTATTTTTAAATTGTTTTGCTTGTCGAGCAATTAAAATCACCGAAAATTTATTGTTTGTAAATAGTAGAGCAGCAAAGCAAAACAAAAAAATTTTCAAATAAAATTATCTTGTTTTGATTAACTGTTTTTGTTTATCACAATATTTATCACATATACTTATTCCTACTATAAATATAATTAAATGTTGATTTCTAAATTTGCAGTTTAATTTTCATTTTTTTCTTATTGTTCCTGTCTGTTTTTTTTTCTCTTTTTATAAAAATAATCCAAATTTTTTAAGACAAAATGTTACTTAAATCTGTTATTAAGAAAGTTTTGCTAGCAACGTTTGCATTAAATTTTGTTAATGGTGCGGATGAAAGTTCAAATACTACATCACCAATCGAAATTAAAGGTAATGCATTTTTTAATTCAGAAACGAATGAAAGATTTTATATTCGAGGTGTTGATTATCAACCAGGGGGATCATCAAATTTAACAGATCCATTAGCTGATGAAGCTACTTGTTCTCGTGATGTTCCAATTTTCAAAGAATTAGGTATTAATACCGTTAGGGTTTATACGGTTGATAATTCATTGGATCATACATACTGTATGAAACAACTAGCTGAAGCAGGCATTTATTTAATTTTAGATGTCAATACACCAAATAGTGCAATTTCAAGATTCGATCCATCATGTTCTTATAATGCAGATTATTTACAAAATGTTTTTGCTACCATTGATACTTTTTCCGATTATGATAATGTTTTAGGGTTTTTCGCTGGTAATGAAGTCATTAATAGTGAAAATACAACTAATACTGCTACTTATGTTAAAGCAGTTGTTAGAGATATGAAAAAATATATTAAAGCTAGAAATTATAGAACGATTCCAGTTGGTTATAGTGCAGCTGATATTGTTTCAAATAGATTATTAGCAGCTGAATATTTTAATTGTGGTAACGATTCAGATGCAAGAATTGATATGTTTGGTGTTAACGATTATTCTTGGTGTGGAGATTCATCATTTACAGTTTCAGGATATTCAACAAAGATGAAATTGTATAAAAATTATTCAATTCCAATTTTTTTAAGTGAATTTGGTTGTAATCAAGTTACTAAAGATAGACCATTTACAGAAATTGAATCAATTTATTCCAATCAAATGAGTTCTATATTTAGTGGTGGATTAGTTTATGAATATTCTAATGAAACAAACAATTATGGTCTTGTCAACATTAATTTAGACAATAATACTGTTACAAAACTACCAGATTTTTATAATTTACAAAACGAGTATGAAAAGACTCCAAATCCATCGGGAAATGGTGGTTATTATGAAAATAATGATTATTCAAAATGTCCAGATTATGAAAAAGGTACTTGGGAAGCTAATAATACATTACCTGAAATGCCAAGTGCAGCTTCAGTTTATTTTACTGAAGGTGCTGGTGAACCACTAGGTACAATTATTTCAACTGAAGGAAGCTGTGATAAAGAAGAAGATGATGATAATGATGATAATAATGGAGATGACAATGATGATGGCTCTTCATCCTTAAGTGAATATGTATCATCATCAACATCAACAATTATTGATTCTTCAAGTAGTAGTGTTTCTAGTAGTGTGACTTCAAGTACTAGTTCAAGTTCAAGTTCAAGCTTAACTTTAGCTAGTTCAAGTTCAAGTTCGACATCAAGTTCTAGTAGTAAATCACATGGATCTGGTAATATTAATGAAGTTCCACTATTAATTAAATTTTTTTCAAATGTTATCAATAGACTAATTTAAAATTAAAGAATATATTTTTTTTTTTTACTTAAATTGAAGAATATTTTTATTTGCTATGTATGTACATGAATAAATTGGATAATAATAATAATAATAATAATAATAATAATAATAATAATTGTCAGAAATTATTTAATTATTTTTGTTTTTTAAATTTTTGGAAAGTGGTTGTAAAATCTATTTCATTAATATTTGTTGGTTTAATACAAGTGTTATCAATATCTGTACAATTTTTGCAATTACTTATATTTGTTGTACAATCAAGTATTGGTTGTGTATTTTCTAATTCTTTACAAACGCAATTTGTTTGACCGTTACAGAACCCACAATTATTTGGTGTTTTAGTTGTTGTAGTTACTGCTGCTGTCGTTGTTAATAGTAAAGCGTTATCTTTAAAATTATTATTAGAATCATTAATATAATGGGTTTGATTAGTATCATTTCTATTATGATTATTATCGGTGGTAGTAGTAGTAGTAGTAGTAGTAGTAGTATCTATAGTATCTGTATCTGTAATAGTAGCATCTATATTATTAGTATTATTTAATAAATTAAATTGTTTTTCTTTTAAAAAAAATTTTTTTTTCCAAAAAATTACTAAATTTTGTAATGATTCAATTGTTTTCTCCATTTCTTTAATTTTTTTATCTTTCCTTTCTCTATAAGCTCTTTGAGCTTCTCTATTTTGTAATTTTTTTTTAATTTTATGTTGAATTGTTTTCTTATCATTTGAATCAATTAATTTATTATTATTATTATTATTATTATTAATATTTGGTTTTTTAATAATTTTTCTTGGTGGTAAATTCCAAGCCTTTGATAAATGTATCTTTGATAGGACTAAAGAATCATCTGCTGAAGTTTTTGGTTTTATCAAAGGCAGAACATTATTATTATCATTGTTGTTAATTGTTGCGACAGTGATAGAAGATACAGGAACTGTAGCAGTAGCAGTAGCAGGTGCAGAAGTGGGAGCAGTAGCAATAGGAGCAGTAGTAATATTGCTATTCATGTTTGTTTTATTATTCCTTGAACAAATAAACAGTAGGAAGTGTATATATAAGTATTGAATTACCAGTTTTCAATATTTCCTTGAATTTATTTTATGATTATTAATACATTAAAATAAATTCAAATTCAAATGGAAGTTACCCGAATGTTGATATATATATATATATATATATTTTTTACTTTTTCTGAAAATCAAAATATGTTTTTAAGGGTGTGAAACGGAAAAACCAAACAAAGTTTGATAAAATAATAAAATAATAAAATAATAAAATAATAAAATAATAAAATAATGAACTATTTAAAAAGAGAAAAAAAATAACAATAACAATAACAATAAAAAATTATTATGATACCAAATATGAACAACCTGTTGGACAAGACTACAATGATGCATCGATTATCGTTGTTGTGTTACACTGTGATTTATTTACGATATCTGCAAGACAGTTGTGTATTGTTGGCGATATTGAATTTGTTAACGGTAATGACGATGCATCTGTTAACGCAGATTGTCAGTAACAGCGATGAAATTATTGGTGGTGATACTGAAACTCCGCGGGTTTTAAAAGAAAAACTGCACAACCTGGTGAGATTCGAACTTGGGATTCAGTTCTGTGTGTCGCTTTGGAAACACCACGGAAAACCCACATCACACAGCGGGCTGTTTTATAACGATGCAAACGGTGAATTTTTGTTTGGAACGGCAAGTTCAATTATCACAGTTTGTGTTTATGAATGCATGTTGACGTTGTGTTTGTTGTTGTGGTTATATTTATGTTGCGTACACAATTCTATACTAACGTTGTTGAGACCAGTAAGATATGGTTCTCTGTAACAGAGAGTGTGTTTTGAATGGTTGAATTTGTGTGTGTTGCACATTTTCAAATATCTCACTCATATTTAATAAATCAATAAATGATTATTTATATTTACAGATATATATATATATATATATATATATATATATATAAATATACTTTATTTTAATATTCCATTATGTCCAGCATTATGTTTATTTTTGATATTATTTAATAAATCATTAGATCGTTGTTCATTTATTTTTGATAATTTTAATTTCCAATATTTATTTTCATTAATTAAATTATCAATTCTTTCATTAAATTTTTGAATCTTTAAATTTAATTCATTTAATTGAATTTTTTTAGCGATTTCTCTTTCTTTTCTACGTTTACGAAATCTTGCTGAAGCTTCAGAATTTTTTCTACGTTTTTCAATTTCATCATTATTATTATTATTATTATTATTAATAATTAATTTTTGTTTATCATTTTCTGAATTAATAATTGATTCATTAGAATTTGAGTTTAATAAATTTATATTAAAAATTTCTTCATTTTTAATTTCTTCATTTTTAATTTGGATATCAATATTATTATTATTATTATTATTATCATTATCATTATCATTATTATTATTATTATTATTATTATTATTTTTATTATTATCATTAATATTTAATTTACTAATATCATCACCTTTATTTATTGCGTCAATAATTAAATTTGCTTTACCTGAACTAATTAAAAGCAAAGATAATAATCTTGAACCTAATTCTGAATCATTTGATATAAGATTTTTAAGATGATTAGAAACATTTAGTACATCATTAGCGTTACCTTGACTCATTTTATTTATTTATTTGTTTATTTATTTATTTATTTATTTAATATTTTTTATTTTATTTCAAAGCATCTCTTTTATTGAGTGAAATTAAATTAAAATATATACATATTTATATAAATAAGCAGATAGATTATGTGACTAATGCAAAATGTATGAATGACTACTACAAAAGATACACAAATTTAACATTTAACATTTGCGTATTGCAATGCAATGCATTTCAATTGTGTAACAAAAACGAAGTAAAGTAAAGCAGAGCAGAGCAACTCAAAGCAACTCAATTTAACTCAATTTAACTCGATCGAACAAAAACTGTGGTGGCATCTCCGTTTTTTGTGAAGATGCGGAAAATAAATGAACGAGCGATGAGAGAAATTGAAATTGAAAATGAAATTGAAATTGAAAATGAAAATGAAAATGAAGCGAATTGAAGCAAAGCGAATTGAATTCAAGAAAAAAACACAAATTGAAATTGAAATTGAAATTGAAATTGACAGATCACTTTACACGCACCCACACACGTGCCACAATCACGTGCCTAATTTTAAATCAAAGACGGACTGTGCGGGTAACAAAACAGGCAAATTGTTCACATGACTTTCTTTGCCTTGGCGATGCAATACAATACAATACAATACAATGCATCAATAAATGTGTACTCGCATTTCATCACAACTGTAAACAATAATTATCAAATATATAATATAATATAATATAATAACAATTGTATTCTCACACCACTTATGTTAATGAAAAAAATATGCATGACAATATTCAGTCAAATGCAATAATATCTTTTGAAAAAAAATTACTCAATGAATTAGATGACATGGATGATCCTTTACAATTATTCCTAGACTATATTTCTTGGTTAATGAATAACAATAACGAAAATAATAATTTAAATAATATTATACAAAGATGTCTCTATCATTTTAAAGATTCTGAAATTTATCAAAATGATCCAAGATATCTTAAAATTTGGCTATTTTATTTAGATTCATTAATAATTATTAATAATAATAATAATAATAATAATAATGAAATTGAAATTGAAATTGAAAAAATTTTAATTTTCATGTTTAAAAAAAAAATTTCATTAAAATTAACACTTTATTATCAATTTTTTAGTAATTTTTTAATTAAATTTAACAAAATTAATAATGCCTTTAATTTAATTAAATTCGCAATAAAACAAAATGCAAAACCAACAAAAAAATTATTCATTATTTTTAATAATTTGAAAATTGATTTAAAAAATAACATAAATAATAATCTTAATCAAATAGATTTATCATTTATATATAACAATAATTTTAAAGATCCACAATTCATTATAATACAAAATTCTTTATATTTAAAAACATCTAATAATAATAATAATAAAGATATTATTACTACTACTACTAATAATAAAGATATTACTACTACTACTAATAATAAAGATAACTACTTAAATAATTCTTTAATTAATAAAACAAATAAAATTCATCATATTTATAAAATTATCGAAATTCAAGGTAGAAAACCTGAAAAAATTGATTGTAACTTTAATTTAATTTATAACACTGAAAAAAATAATGAATTTAATTTTGAACAATTATTAGCAATATCAAAAAATAATTATAAAAAAATTATTTTAAATAAAAAAAACAAAAAAATTTTTAATGATAATAATAATAATGAAAATAATAATAATAATAATAATAATGAAAATAATAATAATGAAAATAATATTCATATATCAAAAAAACAAAAAAAATTAACTCCATTAACTGAAAAAATTATTGATTCAAAAAAAATTTCATTAAATAAATCACCAAAAATATCATTAAAATTAAATAATATTAAAAATTTTACAAAAACTTCAATTTTACCATTAAATGATGATTTAAATAATACAATTAATTCTTTTAAAAAAACACCAAATTCTCCAACAATTACAATGTTTTCTAATGATGCAATTAATGAAGTATTTTCAATGTTTAATCAAAATTTTGATAATAATAATAATAATAATAATAATAATGATAATGATTTAACAACAACAACAATAGATAAATTTAATATTTATGATAATTTTACTCAAGATTTAACTAGACAAAATATTGATGATTTAACTGAAATTAAATCAAATAAATTAATAAATAACAATATTGAAAATAATATTGAAAACAATATTGAAAACAATATTAATAATAATATCCATAATAATATCAATAATAATATCCATAATAATAATGATAACTATAACGATAATTATAACGATAATTATAACGATAACTATAATACTACAAATATTAAAACAACTTTACCTGAATTTATGACACCAATTCAAGAAAATACAGAAAATTCAATTTTACAAAATAATGATACAATTATTAAATCAACACAAAGTTCACCATTTTTAACACAACCACCACAATTACAAAATCAAAATCAAAATCAAAATTATAAAATAATTGAACATCCTTTATCAACAATTTTACAAAATAAATTATTGAAAAATTTAAATCCACCATTAAATTCTTATAAAACATTTTATCAATATAATAAATCTTTAAATATGCAATCAAAATTAAAACAATTACATAAATTATCACAAAAACAAAATAAATATCCAATTATAGATTTTACAAAAACAAATGATTTATATTGTATTCATAAAGAACTTGGTTCAGGTGGTTATTCAACTGTTTATTTAGCTGAATCTTCAATAAATTCAAATTTTGTAGCATTAAAAATTGATTCACCATCAACAATTTGGGAATATTATATATTATCACAAATTTTTATTAGATTAAATTATAATAAAAAAATTTTAAATTCAATAGTTAAAGTCTTTTCATTACATCATTTTATAGATGAAAGTTATTTAGTATTAAATTATATTAAATTTGGTACAATTTTAGATTTAATTAATTACAAAAAAAATATAAATGAATTATTAATTTTATTTTTTACAGTTGAATTATTAAAAATTATTGAAAATATTCATAATATTGGTATCATTCATGGTGATTTAAAACCTGATAATTGTATGATTAGATTCGAAAATTTAAATTTAAATAATAATAAATTAGGTAATTATAATTTAAATGATAATAATGGTTGGGATAAAAAAGGTATTTATTTAATTGATTTTGGTAGATCTTTCGATTTAAATTTATTTGAAAATGGTACTCGTTTTAAAGCAGATTGGGAAACTGATCAACAAGATTGTACTGAAATGAGACAAGGTAAACCTTGGACTTTTGAATCAGATTATTATGGTATTGCAGGTATAATTCATTCTTTATTGTTTGGTAAATTTATTGAAACAGAAATTTTAAATAATAATTACGTTAAATTAAAAGAAAATTTTAAAAGATATTGGCAAAAAGATATTTGGTCCGAACTTTTTCATTTTTTATTAAATAGTGGCTCAATGGGTAAATTACCAATGAATTCAAAGATTAGAGAAATACGGCAAAATATTGAATCTTACCTTTTATCTGGCTCTAATAGTGAAAAATTAAAAAATTTAGTCTTGGATTTAGAGATTGAATTATCAATAAGAAATAAAAGTAAAAAAAGTTAAGTAAATTGACTACATGAAATATTATTATAATCAGTTATATATATATATATATATTTTCCACTATACATTCTACACCGACGATTGCATGTAATCGTATCATATTTTTATAAATTTAATTATTAATAGCATTATATATCCATATATATATAAATATAATTGGAAAAAAAAGGAAATTAATGAATTTTATTTTCTAAAATTGTCAACTTTCTTTTAAATATTATTTTCATGTTTTTGAATTAAACGAGAATAAAGAATAAAAAAAGTCCGTCTATATATAAATATATATTTTTCTTTTTTTTTTTTTTTTTATTTTGGGTAAAAATTTTCCCTTCTTATTATCTTTATTTATTCATTAACTAACATGCATAAAATGACTATTCTTCTTGTTTTCTAACACCACTAACAATGTCATCTACTCTTAATAATAAACATGCACTTTCAATGGCAGTTTTAATACTTTGTTGTTTAATGACTTCTGGTTCCCAAATACCATAGTCTATCATATCAACAACTTTACCAGCGTTACCATCAATACCGGCGGTATAATTGCCTTGAGCATGTTTAGCTCTTAATTGTGATAATATTCTAATTGGATCACCACCAGCATTTTGAATTAATGTACGTGGAATACATTCCATAGCATCAGCAACAGCTTGATACGGCCATTGCTGAATACCTTCTAATTGTTTAGCTTTTTCAGCTAATTTAACTGAAACTGCCATTTCAGTAGCACCACCACCTGGAGATAAAGATGGAGATAACATAACGTTACGTGCAACAGCCATAGCATCTTGTAAATTACGTTCAATTTCGTTTAATATATCCTTGGAACCACCTCTTAATAAAATTGTACAGGCTTTTGGATCTTTACATTCATCTATAAAAGTGAAGTATTCATCACCAATTAAGTCAACCTTAAATAATCCACATTGTGTACCGACATCCGATTCTTTAATATCTTCGACACGATTGACAATAGTTGCACCTGTGACACGTGCAATTCTATTATTATCGGATTTTTTAACTCTTCTTAATACAGAACAACCACCTTTCAATAAATAATGTTGTGCTAAATCAGAAACACCCTTTTCAGTAATCACAATATCTGGTTTTACACTTAAAATTTGTTGACACATTATTTGTACTTGTTCTTCTTCAATTTGTAAAATTCTATTCCAGTCTTCTTCCTTCGTAATTTCAATATTTGTTTGAGATTCACCCTTTTTATATTCTAGTGGACAATCTAATAATACAATACGTGGATTATGTCTTAAACGGGACATTTTTGGGTGAACGACGTCTTTGTTTAGCATGATACCTTTTAAAACTGTAGAATCCATGACTTCACCACCTGGAACTTTTTCTACACGAACGTATCTTTTTGTATCTATTTCAAATTTTGGATCATCTTCATTTAAATTTATGTTATCACTAATATCGATTCTGACAGTTTTAACGGCTTTTAAAGCTAATTCGCACATTTTATCAGACCATAAATTAACATATTTCGTTCCAATAGAGGCTTTAATTAATTTTTTCATAGCTTCATCTTTTTCTACATCAACAGGCTTTGAGACTTCTTTAATAACTTTTAACGCATCAACTAATGCTTTCTTCAAAGCCTGAATAATAATAACCGGATGAATGTTCTTCTCAATCAAATATGGCGCACATTGAGTTAAAATATCACCTGCAAAAATGATAACAGTAGTGGTACCATCACCGACTTCTTCATCTTGCGTACGAGACAATTCTAACATAGATTTGGCAGCTGGATGAGCTACATCAATTTCTCTCAAAATAGCATGACCATCGTTGGTTAATACTAGCCCACCCATAGGATCTAAAAGCATTTTCAACATAGCTTTTGGACCTAGACATGTACGAATAACATCCGAGACGGCCTTAGCTGCAGTAATATTTGAAATCTGAGCTTCACGACCGGTGGTTCTTTCTTGGTTAGTGTTCATAAACACAACTGGGGCTTGCATTGGAGCTTGCATTGTTGTTTTCGTATTTTCAGAGTCGTATAGGTTTCACTTCAAGGTCTTTGATAGACAGTATTTCAACTAGTTGCATTTTTAGGTGGCAATTGCAATATTGGAAACCGTTGGTGTTACAAAAAATTTTCAAGTTGGCACCAAAAGTTAGGTCTTTGTTAGGGTTTTGCGTTAACAAACGTTTTCGTTGTGCATGAGAATTTTTTAATGCGGAAAAGCAAACATGAACATTTTTTTAATTGGTTTTTAACAGTTTTGGGAGAAAAAATTGCTGTTGTTGTGGGCAACAGTGCAAGGATTGAGACTATTGGAGAGGCTGAGAATGATTAAAATGAATAGTGGCATTGGTGCCAATGCATCTTTGAGGTCGCCAATCAACGTGGTCCAGCAGGTCAGAAATGTCTCGAGAAGAAAGATTGCATATCCTGCATATCCATTCAAGAGACTGACCAGACAGCACCCTAAAGAACACGATACAAATTTGAAATATGCCATGAGGCAGTTTTTAGGTCCTAAAAACTACAAAGGGGAGTACCCGTTAAATAAATATAATGTCATTCCATCGAATCATGTTCCCAACTATATCAAACCAATGTCAGAAAGAGGTCAAACTTTGATTAACCCAAACAATGGTATCAGGC
Organism: Jamesozyma hellenica; assembly: GCA_030571615.1. NCBI lineage: Eukaryota > Fungi > Ascomycota > Saccharomycetes > Saccharomycetales > Saccharomycetaceae > Jamesozyma > Jamesozyma hellenica. The sequence goes on along the minus strand of JAJLYD010000021.1, from coordinate 24,971 downwards.
TAAGAGAAACTTTCAATGGGAAATATGAAGAGGTAGAGATAGCAGACAGGGATATGTCTAGAAATGGTCCAAGAAGTCAACTAAACCCGTTCCCTTTAAATCCTTATTGCAAAACCAATCACATGATTTCAGATGAATTGAAATTGAAAATATACGATGAAATTGAAAACAATGGTTTATCAACACAAAATGTCTCCCAAAATTATGGTATAAAAATCCCAAGGATAGAAGCAATCGTCAAGTTGATAAAGATCGAACAAAAATGGGAAAATCAAGTATGTAAATCATGAGATCTCTCTTTCGTTTTTAATTTTGCACTTCCATCAATTTACTAACATTACTATTTGCGTGAACTATTTTTTTCACATCATTTTGAACAGAACAAAATTAATACCAACTTGGCTAAAATGTCTGACACATTATACAAAATGTTTCCATTGTTTAAGCCAGAGTCCTTTTCTTCCAGGGAAAACTTAAGTGAAATTCCAGTTCCACCAAAGACTTTAAAATCCAGATTTATCACAATTGCAGAATCTGAGCCATATGGTCCGGTAGATGCTGCCAATGTTTTGGAGTTAGAACCTGCGGTGAAGACTCTAGAGAGGTTATCCACTGTTGGTGAACATTCTGCTGGCCATGGCGTAAGTTCTGATATAAAAAACAAAAAGAAAACCAAAATTGTTCTTGGTGACCTAAGAAAGGGTGATAGATCAAGATTCAAATTTATTGATGTGAAAGCAAGCAAGGTTGCACATCGTTATGGGGCCGGTAACCGTGATCATAAGAAAGACAGAGCAATCGGGTTCAACGAATTGGGACACATGGTTTACATTTAATGTAATCACGGGTACCATCGAAAGTTTTATGTACTTTTTTATTTAACTGGTGTTTACTTGTAAATAGGAGAAATTGTTGTTTTGTTTTTCAGTTTTTGTATTGAAGGTTCATTTAAGCCGCTTGAAATTTCAATTGACAGAATGAAATAAAGCAAATTTGAAAAACAACTTTAAACAGAAAAACGAGGGCATATTAGTCAATGAATATTGCCAACAACAATTGATTTGCTTCTTTTTTAAATACGACTGGAAAAATTACGGCATTACCTAAAGTGAAAATGGATTGTTTCATACCGTTGGATGCTACGATAAAACCAACACGGTACAAAGAAATAAAGCAGTCGCATGAAAATAGAAGGTTTATAATTTTTGATGAAAGGTTAAAATTATATCTATACCCTGATTATGAATCTGGATCCGGTAAAACCACCCCCGTTGTTAAAATTAACAAATTTACTGCTTGGATAAATGATGTTATGATTTTGGAATCCGAAGGCTGGGAATTATTTGATCAAATTGAAGGACAAGATGGACCTGCTTGGAGATTAAAATCCACAGCTTGCACCGAAAAGTTATTTGGATCGACGCTCGTAATGAATAATGGGTATGATAACTATATTAGATTTATTTTTGATTACTCCGTAATAAATCAAGAGCAGGAAAAAACACAGATACCATCAATAGAAATTAATGGCAGAAATACATTGACTGAATTAAATAATTTTACTGATATTGATAACAATGGAGAAAAAAAAGAAAAAGAAAACAATAACAACAACAACAACAACAAGAATAACAAGAATAATAATAATAATAATAATAATAATAATAATGACGATGACGATGACGATGACGATGACGATGACGATGAGTATCTATGTAGTTTTGAGCCAGTTTTCCATTGGACAAATAAAAATACTCAAATTGAAACATCAGATAACGCAACACATACTTCAAAAATATATGAAGAAACAAAAAGGTCCCATATTAAAAATGAAATAAACTGCGTTCGCAATCTCTTTGATGTCAAAAAAACTTTCTCTGTGGAATTTCCAATTTATTCGTTGATAAATATGCGTTTGAGAAATACATTATTGAAGGCACAAGGATGCATTATATCTTCGCTAGATTTTCAGCCTTCAAAAGCTTCACTAAGATTGATTGATCGATATTCAAATCAAGAGGAATTCATAGATTTTGAAAACAGAACACAATTTCAATTACAATTTGATATGATCTCATATGAATTGTTGGATAGAAATTCTCAGATAAAAATTGATCCAATTTTAGATTTACAGTCACCATTTCTAGTCTTAATTAATGATAGTTTTAGTATTGGCTATAAGCTGCCAAGCATTGAAACTTATTCGGCGAACTTAAGTCCTCACAGAGTGCGTATAAAGCTAAGTTATAGAGCCAGTATTTTGATAAGGGACTGTCACAATCCAAAGGGAACTGTACAAGCAACTTTACCAATATTTACATCATGGGAAACTGACGTTACCTTGAAGAGACCCGTAAGTTCTACATTATCTCGTGTAAGATCAACATCTGTTTTGTCCACACCAAAATTTTATGGTAATGCAAAAAATTTTCAAAGTTATCATAATTTAAGCAGCAACGTAAACAGTAACAATAATAGCGGGTATTTTTTTAACAAAGATAATAATAACAATAGTAATTTTTATAACTACATTAATAACAATATGTTTCAAGGTTCTGGTTATTCTTTGGTAAACAACAAGACGGAAAGTGTAAAGTTTAAATTTTTGACCAAGAGCCTTATAGTTAGTAAAGGTCAAACTTTTATTTTGAGATTGCAAATTATCAATCTGTCAAATGCCCCACTGGATTTTGTTGTATACTACAACAACAATAAAAACTCTAAGGTTAGTTTTAATTTTTCTTCAACAAATAACAATTTGACATTTGAAAAACAATACCAATTTTTTAAAAAATTTTGCAAAATCACGGAAGGAATCATTTTACTCTCAAACGACTACAAAGTTCCACTAATTGCGCCAAATGAGACATATTTTGTAGACTTGAGCTTTATTGCAGTTATGTCAGGCTATTATTCCACTTTATCAGGTTTAAAAATTGTCGATTTGATAACCGGCGAATTGACAGAGATTGGGATGGGAGCTTCCGTCTTAGTGAAATAAAGATCCTCATATTAAATTCCTAAACATCGCACATACTTTATAAACAAATAAACTTATATAAATAGCATTTTCTCATAAACGTATAGTTTAAATTTGTTAATTTTATAGTGCTGGCTTTATCATGCGCAACGAGTTCTGAGTGTTACTGAGCGAAAATCCCAAAAGGGGCAACGAACAAACAAATAACTGATAAGTTTGCAAAACAGTATTCCAATATTGACTATAAGAAATGATGTTCTATAATTCCATAAAACGTAATTTACTATTATACTGATTAGCTGCTTTCAATACTTTATATTAAGTCACGATGTCTGAAAAGTTTCCACCATTAGAAGACGAAAATATCGAAAATATCGAAAATTCTGCTGTTGCAACTGATGAAACTGATTTCTTAAAGAGAGAAGCCGAAATTCTAGGTGATGAATTCAAGACTGCACAGGATGGAAAGATATTAGATGATGTTAATGAATTTGAAGATCAATATCCTGAAATTGAGGGCAATGTCAACAGTAACATAATCGAAGAAGACAATGACGAATTCACGGATTTACAAAGCTCAAAAACTGTCACAACGACAGTTGGTTCTGATGGCGTTACAAATCCAGAAGCTGCGGAACTAATCGAACAGTGGAAAGAAAGTTCTTCTAAAGAGATCGCTAATAGAGACCACGATAATGAAAATGCTAAGCATGAATTACAAGATGAAGCTGTTAAACATATCGACGATTTTTATGAAAATTATAATAAAAAAAAGGAGCAACAATTATTAGCTATAAACAGGGAATCTGAAGAATTTGTGAAAAAAAGAGATGAATTTTTTAGTCAAGACAATACTACCTGGGATCGTGTATTGCAATTGATTAATCAAGATGATGCAGATATTCTTGGCGGTAGAGATAGATCTAAATTCAAGGAAATTTTATTAAGATTAAAGGGAAATGTTAATGCTCCAGGTGCTTAATTTCTGTGGTACCAATCTGTATTCTATTAAGTTAAATACTTTGGGCTAATATAAACGCGCATTCAAACTTATATATATATATATATATATTATTAGGAGACATCATCAACCGTATAATATAAAAAAATTTCATTTATGATAATTCTACTGTTGCATATATAAACCATTAAAGTTAAACATCGATTTACATTTAATTTTCGAAGTTAGACATTTTTCAAATTTTTATTTACGCAAACAGTAATTGTAAAATCCAAGGGATGATGTTATGAATACTATCATCTTGATATTTTTTCGTGTCATTCTAGCACAATTTTGTAACCCACTGCAAATTAATATTCTAAATAAAAATTTAGTAATTTCGGGATCCACTTTCATTTTCTTTTTACAGTCAATGATTATAAACCCCAAAAACAATACAATAAATTGAACAACAGATTTTGACTTCAAGTCTTCCATTGAATAATGCTTTCCGACCTTTTTACAGTTATAGATGATAAATTTAAGTAGTTGCCTCCAAATTGTCCATTTAATACAAGGGGTGATATTTTGAACTAAAAAAGAATTAAAAATCCTCTCTAAAATTGTAAAATTTTCATTTTGGACCGCCAATTCATAAACTTCCATTAGTTTATCTATATGAGGCTTCGAACTTCGAAAAAAAGCAGAACTATTCACAAGTTCTACATAATCGTTTAAACTCTTGAAGCAAATGTAGTTAAGTTGTCTGTTTTTATCAACACTTTTACCTTTATAAAAGTAGCCTTTTATTGCGTCATAAACAGATATAAAAGTCCAGATGCAATAAAATAATGAAAAATCTTCAAACGCAGTTCTTTTACCAAACAGAAAATCGATGGCTTTCATATTATCCGTCCTCCAAAGTTCATTATAATACATTAGCGAAATAACAGCACAAAGAATAGCCTGATGAATCCTTTCAGAGTTTTCATTTACAATTTTTTTCAATTTGGCGTGGAACAGTGGAGTATATGCTACTAAATTAAGATTGATTGTATCTAAAATATACTCCATAGATACATGACTTACCATCCATTTTGGTATTTCGCTACTCTTTGTAGTCAAGGAAAGCAGCAAAGTTATCACCCAAGATTTAGAATTAGAACCGACATTTACTCTCAGTTTTTTTAATATTCCATGCACGATTGAATTTTTTGAACTTAATGCTAGTAATGATGCAAAACCAGCCAATTTTTGTCGCAGGTAGGAGGATGTCAGTTTCTCACGTTTTAATTTCACTAATATTAAAACTAGGGTAACTGTCAATATTGATAAATTTTTTTTTGCCACCAGTTTAAACATGTGTCTTAAATTTAACTTTACATCTGATTTTTTCGTAGCTTTAATATATGAAAGTATGCTTGATAAAATCCAATTCAGGGACATATCAGAGGCCCTCATTTTTCATTAAATTCAAGGTTAAGAATTTTCTTTCTTTTTTTCTTGCATTGTTGCTTTTATTAATTTTTATGATTGTTCTTTATTTCACGTATTATTGTCGGGTTTTTCAATTACATCCACTTTGAAAGAAAATAGATCAATAATTTTTCAATAATAAAAAAATGTCAATAATATTTTCCTACATGTATGCTATATACAAAAAAACAAACTATACATATTCTTTCAACCATCTCGAGCCCAAAATGGTAAATCTGTTTTAAAAAAAAATTCGCCATCATTATCAGAATATTTCCATGCATGCAACCAAAGTTTTAATGCATCTTTGCTTGGATCTTCCATCAACATAGAATTACATTCCTCGCAATATTTCTTTTCGTTTACCAACAAATTTTTCTTTGAATCTTTGACAAGTTCATATTCATCGACTACTTCTTTGAATAAAGTTTTTATGCTTTCTTTCGGTAAGGTTTCCCACTGTATAATATCATTTATAAATTTTAGTCTTTTTGGGTACCGAGACACTTTTGAAGAATATAATGAATCATTAACAATCGGAAATCCCAATCTTGCTAAATGGATCCTGATCTGATGGGTTCTTCCAGTCGTTGGCTTGCAAATGACAATACTTTGATTTACGTCAGGTAAATATTTGAATGGATAAAATAACGTCTTGGCTTCTCTTGAAGGCTGTAAACCAGCTGAGTATCCCCGTTTTGGATCCACGTTATAAATCGGAGAATCTACAATTATGCATTCTTCTTCTTGTCTCACCTGAGTATCTGTCATATTCGACCTGGCAGTTGCGCTAGGAAATTGACCATTGATTCTAGCAAGATATACTTTATTCATTTCATGAGACATTATTTTCGATTGAATTCTTTTAGCATTTTCGATATTTTTGGCCATAATTAACAATCCAGAAGTTACCTTATCTAACCTATAACATGGCAAAACAGTTTTGCCATGAGCTTTTAGTATCTCAGTAATCGAGTTTTGATAAAATTGGCCTGTTGGATGAATGGGTAATCCCATAGGCTTATCAATAACTAGAAAATTTTCATCTTCATGAATTATTTTCATTCCAGCAACGCGGGTTGGTGTATCTTGATATTCCACATCCAGTGAGTTACACCATTGCAACACGGGAGGTTCATGTTTATGTTGCAAAATTGTAACAGAGTCGCCGCACTTAATTAAAGAGCTTATTGGATCAAGTAATTCCTTACCTCGCTTGAGTTTATAATGATCCTTAGATATCCTATTTAAATATTCCTCTCTTGTGTGCGATCTGAATTCTTGCGACAAAACATCTATTAATGTCTTGTCAACCCATCTTCCTTTAACAAACAAGGAATGTATAGAGTAATATGGTTTAATGTATCTTAATCCATTGGCAAACTTTACTTCTATAGACATCTGTATGAAAGTTTTTTAATACGCAATGTTGGAGCTTTGTATTTTGTGTTGAAAATTTTCAAGAATAATTATCAGCATTAAAAAAAAAAAAAATATTGATGTATAATTACGTATTAAGTTTTTCAATAAATAAACAAATAAATAAATAGTTTTCAGTCTTCTAAGACATCTAAATTTATAAAATTATATTTTCATGTAAGAATGACAAATAAACAATGAGTTAGTTGAGGTAAATGAATTAAAGGTTTCAAATTATTCAATAAGAACAAAACTTCCCTTTGTCGGTCCAAATTGTCAAATGTGATAGAAAGGTCAATGATGAATAGTTAGCTATCGCTATAAGATATCGACATGTAATTCATAAACCAACTATTACGAGGTTAGCGTCACTAAAAAGACTTTGTTTATTTCCTTTTTCCACCCTTGTGGTTCTTTCCGGCTTTTCTGTTAACACCCAAATCGGCCTCTTCAGCTGCAAGTAATGCCTCTCTTTCTTTTTTGGCTTTTAGTTTTTCTTGCTTTTTTTGCTCATCCAACATCTTCTTCTCATTAGGTTCTCTTGCACCTTGGCTCCATTTTGCAGCTTCTTCCACTTCAGCCCTCTCCATGTTGGCCCTCTCTTTGGCTTTAGCCTGGTCTTTTTTTCTTTGCTGACCCGCTAACTTTTTAGCAGCAGACTGCGATGTAAATGTTTTACCCATTGCGAAGTTGTACAGTTATACTTTTGTTTGGGTCTCCAAAAGCTTTCTTCTTCAATGGAATTTCAATTTTTGTATTTTGAAATTGTTTTCATTCTGTGATAAATCAAAGGAATTGCGATATTTTTCAGGTGCAACCATCGCTTGTAGAAAAAATGAAAAAAATAAAAAAATAGAATAAAATAAAATACCCGGACGTTACACTGCTATTTCTGCTACGGGTACCTGTACCTCATTTAAGAAACTATCACGTAAATAATTCAAATTATATTTCATTTCAAGTATATGTGATAAGAGCATTGGAACAATTTGCAAGATTTTAATTATTTTGCATTTTGAAGGCTCAACTGTGGAGAAGGTTTTAGTAAGATTGCATTTTGTACACCCCCCAGTTGGAATTGCGCTACAAGCACAATCAGAAATCTATTTTGAAATTACTTATTCAATAATATAAAATGCGAATTATGCCAAGTAGGAAGAAGAAGAAGGTTAAAGAGCCCAAGTTAACTTTAAAAGTCCATGTTATACAGACGAGAAATGTAGACTTTTTGGAAAAGTTCAAATGTAACCCTATTTGCTTTATTTCTACCAACACATTTTATTCAAATAAGACAGGTAAATTGAGAAATTCTAATACAAAATGGGATCAGGTTCTCAAGATTGAATTGCCTAAAAATCCAAATTCAGATATTTTGAGAGTTATAGTATATGATGCATTGCCCACTATTGCTCCAAGTATTACGCCAATTTCCCTTACTCCTATATCATCGAGCCCCATATCAGCTTCTTCTAGTTCATCAAACCTGCAGATATCATTTTTACCCTCGACAGGACCGTTTCCAAGAATTAAAAAACAGTCATCTGATTTTCCCATAGATACAGTGACACCTTCTCCACACTTTGATGATGTAGTTCATTCAGAACCAAATTCACATCGAAGTTCACCACAACCACAACCACCACCACAACAACAACAACAATTCCAAAGTCCGAGTACAAAAAAAATACATCATACGCGTTCTTATCTCTATATTGGTGAAGCTCAAATTTCGTTACTTAGTCTTTTCAAAAAACAGGGTATTTCCACAAGTTATGCGTTTAATACTTCGCCTAAGTGGTATTCCTTGTATGACAAAAAGCGTGAGCACAATCAGGAGGTTGATGGAATGAATAAAACTTTAACCCCTATTCCAATTGGTGAAATCCAATTAGCTTTCAACCTTTCTTGTAACCCCAAAACTTATACTACATTCCAAGGTTACAATATATGGCATGATAAATTGCTGGAGATATTAGAAAATGAGAAGCTATTGAAGAGAGTTAAGAAAAGTGGATATGGCAACATGGTTTTAAAAGATTTTGAGGAACAATTTAAAGACGAACTTATTGGAGACGAAAAAGAAACTGAAGAATATGAAGAAATGCCTTATGCAATTGGAAATATAGATAGTTCTGAAAGTTTAGTTGCACATATCAATACGGAAGAAGAAGAAGGAGAAGAAGAAGGAGAAGAAGAAGAAGAAGAAGAAGAAGAAGAAGAAGAAGAAGAAGAAGAAGAAGAAGAAGAAGAAGAAGAAGAAGAAGAAGAAGAAGAAGAAGAAGAAGAAGAAGAAGACGATGATGATAATGAAAATGAAAATGAAAAAAATGTTGATTGTGGTGATGATGATGATGATGATGATAATTATCACGATATGAAGATCGATGGCTTGTTTGATAACTTTGAATTATTTTCAGAAGTTATATCAAATATTGATGAATATGATGATAGTGAGTCAAATAATGATCTAAATTCCAATATAGGTGATATGGATTTGGGTTCTCTAGTCACGGCATTAGACGAATATGACATATCGTATCCCGTGGAAACGTTAAACTTTGACCAATTTAAGATGCAGGATATAACTTTTGAAGAAGAGGAAGTGGAAGATGAGGACTTCTTGAGCCACATTATTAGTGAAAATGGTAAGCTAGTTCCGAAACTGCCGATTTTAAGTCCATCAGAAACTTCATTAGGAAATAGCGATAAATATGATAAACCTGAAATAGAAAAAAATTTAGGAGCTGAAAAAAATAAAGTTTATAGCTCTAATGAGGAAGATGACGAAGCGTATATTACAAGAAATTTAATGTTTAAACCAAAAGTAAGAAGTTTACTGCGAATTCCTAGAAAACCTACCACAGCTTATAAGGCAAAAGTTTCAAAAAAGGCAAGGACTAATTTCCAGGTATCTAAGAAACAGCATTCTTTAGGTATACTTTTTATAGAATTTGATTGCATCGAAGACCTTCCGCCTTTAAGAAGTAAAGTTTCAAGAAGTTACGATATGGACCCATTTCTTATTGCCACATTTGGCAGAAGAGTCTTTAAGACATCATCTAAAAAACATACTTTGAATCCCATTTTTAAAGAAACTGCGGCTTTTGAAGTTTTTCCGCATGAAAGAAATTTTAGTTTCCACTTTAAGGTGGTAGACAAAGATGCATTCTCTTATAATGATGAAATTGCTGAATACGATCTTTATTGGTCAGAAATATTCAAAAAACTAGAGGGTAATTCAAAAGCAGGCAATGATTGGTGTACCTTTCGTTTACCTTTGAAATTTATTTTTAAATCCAAGGAAGATTTTTCCTCATTCAAAACTCCGACGCTGATTGTTCACATAAAATTTGTTCCTTACTCCATATTAAAAAAAAATTTTTGGAAACATGCTGTTGCAGTGAATACGATAAAAGAAAAATTTGATATTTGTGATTTGATATTATTTTTGGATAAATTGGGTTCTTTTTCAGATGGAGACGCTCTAAATTTCTTTGCAATGTACAAAAAAAAAGCATGGGCAGGAGATACTCTTGGCAGAAAAGAGTTGGTTGAAGCACTACAAACGTGGAAAAAATCTGCTGAGTTTAAAAATGTTTGGAGATGTCCAAAATGTTTCAGATCTCGTAAAAAAAATAGCAATATATATAAATCAAAATTGATGCTGGAAAATGATCTTATTACACACTTTGCTATATGTTCATTCGAACATTCAGATATTAAAACTCTAGAAGCGTCTTACGTATCTTCCGCTTTTGCGTCGAAAAAGTGGTTTAGTAAAGTATTAATTAAGTTAACATATGGCAAATATGCTCTTGGATCAAATAATGCCAATATCTTAGTTCAAGATAGAGATACGGGTATTGTCATTGAAGAAAAAATTAGTGCGCATGTTAAATTGGGAATGAGAATAATATATAATGGCAAAGGTACAGAAACGAGAAATTTCAAAAATTTATTGAAAAGTTTGTCCGTGAAACAAGGTAAAAAATTTGATAATCCTGCCTCTGTCAAACAGATTGGATCTTTTATTAAATTTCATTCCTTAGATATGTCACAATGTGTTGATACCGAATATACCACATTTAACGAATTTTTTTACAGAAAATTGAAGCCTGGCTCTAGAAAAGTAGAATGTTCTGATCCAAGAATTTTGTTATCTCCAGCAGATTCAAGATGTACAGTATTTGCTACAATTCAGAAATCTAAGGATATTTGGATTAAAGGGAGCAAATTTACATTGAATAGGCTAACTAATAATTATCCGCTCGATACTTTGCATGAAAAGACTGCTAGCATTGCTATATTTCGACTTGCTCCGCAAGACTATCATCGTTTTCATAGTCCTTGTAATGGTATAATTGGAAAACCATTGTATGTAGAAGGCGAATATTACACAGTTAATCCCATGGCAATTCGAAGTGAGTTGGATGTTTTTGGTGAGAATGTTCGTGTTATCGTTCCTATTCATAGCAAAGAATTTGGTACGTTTTTGTTGATAGCAGTTGGCGCCATGATGGTAGGCTCGATTTTATTTACATGCAAAGAGGGTGATTACGTTAGCCGTGGGGATGAATTGGGTTATTTTAAATTTGGAGGGTCTACAGTAATTTTGGTTATACCCAATAAAGTATTGGTGTTTGATGCTGATTTAGTCAAAAATTCTTCCGAAGGAATTGAGACTTTAGTAAAAGTAGGGATGAGTGTTGGCCATACCCCCGATATAAAAGCATTCGAAAGAGAAAAGATTGATGTGGTTGATCCTGTTCAACTGGAAAAAATTAAAAGAAACATAAGTATTGATGAAAGAATGGTGAATAAATATAATGGCGTTTCATGGCAATACATGGAGTTGGAAAAGTTTGTAGGGGAAAAAAATATATGACGTACTTTTTCAATACCTGTTGATTATTATTTTTTGAACATTTTCAAAAAAGATCTTTGATATACTCAATTTAGAAACATAGTTTAATTTTTATTTTATGAACAGAATCCAAAAAAAAAAGTTTCTTGCATTATTTTTTTATTTTTATATAATGATTATTATATTCCCTTCCCCTATTTACATGATTTATATAATGCAGATATATTTTAAAACTAATTATTTGACCTTGTTTCATCTGCAGAAACTGTTTTCTCGATAGGGAACTCTCTTCCTCTATCGTTGGCTGATGATCCATATGAATCATCATATCCGATCCTTGCATGTTTAAGAAGTCTTCTATCGGGTAGCACGTCGATACGATTTAAAAATTTTTCGGAGAGAATTGGAATAACTGGTTGTGATAAAATCGACAAGATACGAGAAGTTTCCACGCAAAGATATATTAAAGAATCTTGCTTATCAATAGATTTTTCCCAAGGTTTACCTAATTGAATCAAAAAGTTGGCATCATTTATAATTGTCCAGAATTTCTTCAAAACTGGACTTAATTCAAAATTTGACACTTTTTCATTCACCAAAGACTCAATAGAATCTAAACTAGAAATTAATTTAGCAACAGCTTTTCTGACTTCAACTGAATCAAGATCATTTTCGTCCCAAATTTCTTCATATAGTTTTTCTAGTTCTTTCGCATCTACACCGTTGAATCCTTTAACCGCTCTTTTGATATTAAATTTAGGACCACAACACCTGTTAATTAAGTTACCCCATTTTGAAACAAATAATTGCCTTAAATTAATAACATTCTGATCAACAAAATCACCATCAGCATCTAATTGTGAATTTTCAAGTAAATACCATCTAATGATATCGGTTCCGTATTTTGTTCCCACATCTATTGGATCAACAACATTTCCAAGACTTTTGGACATCTTAAATCCGTTTGAAATCCAATGATCATGAATTATAATACGGGAAGGTAATTTTAAATTTGCACTCATAAGAAAACAAGGCCAATAAAATACATGAAATTTCATAATATCCTTACCGATGACATGAATAGTTTGATCCCAATAAGGAGAATCTATAGAAGGTGTATGCGAAGATGCTTTATTAATGTTGATATTTCCCAAAGCAGATATATAACTACATAAAGCATCAAACCAAACGTAAATTTTTTGAGCTGGGTCATTTGGTACAGTGATTCCCCATTTTAATCTTGTGGTAGGACGAGAAATAGATAAATCTTTTAATTTCGAATTTTTCAGTTCATTTAATAATTGTTGCCTCTTTGAAGGAGGATAAATAAATGACGGGTTTAATTCGATGTGCTTGATTAACTGATCTTGAAATTTAGATAATTTAAAGTAATAATTTATTTCAGATTGATAAATTACTTCATTGTTCGATTCTGTGTTTTTAAATTTACCTGGGTTTTCTAAATCTTTAATTACTTTCGATGCAGGATAAAATGTTTCATCGGATATCGAGTACCAACCATGATGTTTATCTTTATAAATGTCACCATTTTCTAAACAAAGATTCCATAGTCTATTTACATTATCAATATGGTTTAAATTGGTCGTTCTAATAAATTTAGTAAAAAAAATATTAAAAAATTTATCCAATTTTATAAATTCTGGATATAAATTATCTACAAATTCTTTTGGAGTCTTGAAATTATTTTTCTCACTTGCTAATTGAATTTTCAAACCATGCTCGTCTGTGCCTGTAGTAAATTTTGAATCTATGTTATTGAAAAGTTTCCATCTGTGAAAAACATCACATAATAAACTTGTATAAAGGTGGCCTAGGTGAGGTTTTGCATTTGGATAAAAAATTGGCGTTGTTATATAAGATAATTTAGAATTGAATCGTTTTGATAATATTCGTTTAATTGTAAAAATTTTTGACATTATCTTTGTTTAGGCCGAAATGAAGTCGTTGTCCTTTGATATTTGATATGTATATTATTAATCTTACATTTTTAAAGCAAACAAGAATAAAAATTTACGTTTTCCATAGAGATTTTTTTAATTTCCAATCTGCGGTTCCCAAAAAAGCTTCAAAAAGCTTTGTTATTCACGTAAATAACAAAACAAAAAATTAATATCATAAGTCGATTCAACCCAATGGAGTATATATAAATTATATATATGTGCATATATCTCTATTTTTTACGTACTCATACAAATATAGCCATTAAAGCAAAGACACTGTAGAAAATTAACAAAGGATACGCAATTAAAGCTCTTGCATTGTGTAGTTGTAATAAGGAATTTAAAAATCCTGATGATGCCCAAGTACTCCAAGATACAAATAAAATTCCAATTATATAACCAAAATTATTATTTAACGAGTGGAAAATTCCAAAAAATGTTAGCAGGCAAAGTGGTAAAAAACAATAACCTAATATAGATGCCGTAGTAAAAAATTGCAAATTAGTGTTTGCACTTGAGGACATTAATTTAGATAGATTGTGCAACGATATAGTACCGAACAATGCAACACCATATATATAACCAAAATGAACTTTGCCGGCCAATAAAAGAAATAAACCAAACATCAAAAAAAATATTACAGGACCAGCCAAATCTGAATCATTCAAGACTTCGTGGGACATTGAATTCATTGAAATTGTTGGTTTTAGGACAAATTTAGTCTTTGTTAGAATGTGATCAAAATTAATACCAATTTCCTCCAACAAAGGTGGTTCGTGAGCGTAACCTTTTGTTGACAATGCGTTAAATAATCCAGAAGGCAACGGGTCTGTAGAAAGAGTAACATCGTTTGAGTTATTTGAAGATGCTCCATTTTGAAAAGACATTGAACCCTGTGGAAAGGCAAACTGATTTGAAGGCTGGTAAAACCCGTTATTACTGCTGGAATTCATTGGTGTCCTTCTTAGTAGCCGTCAATATCTTTTTATGGCTGTTAAATTAAATGGTATTCGTTCAACTACTTTTGCTGCTTTTAAAACAGTTTTGGTTAAAGTTACGCTGATTTCCTGAAACAATGAACAACGGCAAAACACGTTACAACATATCATGTGGTGCGTGGGTGTTGTGATATACAACTGTCTTACTACATAATTTTAAAGAAGTGTGAAAGCATGAGCCACACAAATAAAAATTATAACTTTGGAATTGACAGCAATTGAGCAAATGAATTTCAGTTATAGCTGTTTTGCAGTGTCGTTCTCTTTTGTATGCCACGTGACCGAGTGCGTTTTTGTATTCAAATTTATTGAAAAATTTGAAAGGTTGATGAGCTTGGTTAGATAGAATAACTAGTTTGCTGTGGGGTACAACTTTGGATATATATACGTATAAACACTCTTTTCTGCGTTTTTGAATCAAAACCTCTTTGTGTGGTTTTATAAGCAAATAGTACTTATCAGCATCTACAAACAAATCTAAACCGAATACAAAATGGGTGTCATTGAGAAGATTAAATCTATTGAGGAAGAAATGGCCCGTACCCAAAAGAATAAGGCTACAGAACATCATCTGGGTTTATTAAAGGGTAAATTGGCTCGTTATAGACAGCAGCTTTTAGAAGAAAGTACCACTTCGACTTCGGGTGGTGGTACTGGGTTTGAGGTTGCAAAATCTGGTGATGCTCGTGTAGTCTTAATTGGTTATCCTTCCGTTGGTAAATCGTCTTTATTGGGTAAAATTACTTCTACAAAATCTGAGATTGCTCATTACTCTTTCACTACTTTAACTTCTGTTCCTGGTGTTCTAAAATATGAAGGTGCGGATATTCAAATCGTTGATTTACCAGGTATTATTTATGGTGCTTCTCAAGGTAAAGGTCGTGGTAGACAAGTTGTTGCGACTGCAAGAACTGCTGATCTAGTTCTTATGGTTTTAGATGCCACAAAGAGTCAACATCAAAGGGAATCTTTAGAAAAGGAATTAGAGGCAGTGGGTATTAGATTAAACAAAGAAAAACCAAATATTTACTTTAAGAAAAAAGAAACTGGTGGTGTCAAAGTCACGTTCACTTCTCCTCCAAAGAATAATTTAACAGAAGAAGGCATTAAAATGATTTTAAAGGATTACAGAATTCACAATGCAGATGTCTTGGTTAGAGATGATCAATGTACTATTGATGATTTTATTGATATTATCAATGATCAACATCGTAATTATATTAAATGTCTTTATGTTTATAACAAGATTGATGCAGTATCCTTAGAAGAAGTTGATAAATTGGCCAGGGAATCAAACACTGTTGTTATGTCTTGTGAAATGGATTTAGGTTTAGATGATGTAGTTTCAGAAATTTGGTACCAATTGAATCTAAGTCGTGTGTATACCAAAAAACGTGGTATTAAACCAAAATTTGATGATCCGTTGGTGGTTAGAAATAATTCAACGGTTGGAGATTTATGTCATAGTATTCACAGGGACTTTAAAGACAAATTTAAATACGCATTGGTTTGGGGTTCATCTGCTAAACATTCCCCACAAAAATGTGGACTGAATCATAAGATAGATGATGAAGACGTTGTTTCGTTATTTACTAAATAGGGATATGCCTTTCGTATACGTTTAATATATGTAAGTTTTGAGCTTTACGGTAGATTTGTGTTGTACTGCTTTTATAATCAAAAACATTTTAAAAGTTCATAAAAATATAGACATAACGCAAATAATAAATATTTCATACATAAGTTTTAATTAGTGGTGGTCAACCTTTTTTAAATATTAAATAACCAAAATATAGGCTCAAAAATTACCACGTAAGTGTATTATAAACTTCAGAGCTCAACATAATCTTTTTTAGATATAAGGTTCTTTCGTAATTCAAATTAAAATATTGACTTTTAAAAATGTGTTTGAAATTAATTTAAGTTTTGTTTTGTTTTTTTATCCCAAAATTTCGTAAACCAAATTATTGGGTTTACGGTTGCTAGCCTCGCAAAGTATTGCGATAACAAAAACTCACAATTTTCCTAAACTTCACAAAATAAATATCTTATTTCTCACACTATTTGCTAATAATACATGGCAGTTTCCTTTACTATGATATGATTGTTTGTAGATTATGTAAAGAGTTCCCTCGTCCAGGTGTTGCACTCTAATTAATAAGCGGCGTGTATCTAATCCGCTCACAAAATCCTTCAACTTCAAGTTTATATTATCTCCACATCATCACTAATATATATAGCCCAATTTTTTCAAAAGTAAAAATATACATTTAAAATATATGCACATGCAAATATTTTCTGGACGATGGTTTATTTTTGCTCGTTCTTGATAGCTTTTATGGAACACAAAGCTTATTTTGTGTAATAAAAAAAAAATTGAAAAGATTGGAAAAATGCCACAAATTATTTCAGCATCAATGTTTTGAAAATTTTTTTAGTGATTGTGTTCCATTTAAAATAAGAAAGAAATTGTTTTTTAATGTCAATTGTTTTTTTTATCTTTTGAAAGTATACTCTTAGTCAAGTTCTAATCTTTTATTAAATTTACCTCGGTGAACATTAAATTTTTCAAAAATAATACTTACTTTTTTTAAAAATATTGGTAGACAATTATTTCGAATCAATTATTTTTAAAAAAAAATGACAACTATTTATATTCATCAGCCAATTGAGCCTATCACGGCTATTCCAAAATGTAAATACTGTTTAGATTCAGTCAAGAACTGTCTTTGCGATCTGTTCAAACGTATAAACGACGGAAAATTACCTTATGATGAAACTGCCCAAAAAATGATTTCCGACATCATTGAAGACAATGACTCGACAGCAACCACCGCTGTTAACACACCAAATACTTCTTTATCAGTTGTTACTTCTTCTTCTTCTTCTTCTTCTTCTTCTCCTGAAAATTGTAAGGTACAACAAATAATTTTAGGCCCAAAAAGAATAATTACCTCCGAACAAACGGAAAATAAGTGCATAAATCATGTAAATCCGAAGCCTTCGAAACCAAACATTTCTAAAACAGGATTTCTTTATTCAATTAAAGATTGGGCATATCGAATTTTGGGGGATTATTGTCCTATTTGGTTACGAAATGAGCAAATGATAGACTACTCTAGTAAAAAATATAGACACTTACAGATGCACCTAGCTGGGCAGAAACTTAATGAACAAGAAAACTGTTTTATAACAAAAAAAGTCTACAACCCAGCCAATAAAACCGTCAGTTGGCTATTAAGACCATTCAACTTTGACCATGATTACAAATATTCAAGTGTCTGCGAAAAGGCCATGATGTATGAGGTCCCATGGAAACCTTATCATAAAGGTAAACAAAAAATTCATAGAAAACATATATTTAGAAGATGGTTAAATAGGAAATGGGAATGGGAATGTATTATCGATCTTATCTTCGAGGAACTTGGACCTAGACATGATGTAGCTTCGCAAATTTCTAATAACATTTACACATCCTCTCATGATAGATCATTGCACAATTATTCCACTACTAGATCACACCTTCCCAGTTCATCCGAAATTGAAAACATGTCTGAGAAAGAACTAAATGTTTTGGAAGGAAAACTTCTTTTTGAACTTGAACATGGTGACTTTGGAAGGTTCAATTCACGGGGGTCAAGTTTGATAGACGAAGTTTTTGAAAGCTTGCTTGAATTATCCAAAGCCAACCAAGAAAAGCAAAAAAGGTCGTTACACTCCAGGAAAATAAAAACGGCCTAATTAAGAGAAAAGAAATGATCACTTCCTTGTTTTAACATTGTTTATGTTGTAGTGATGAGGAAATATTCAGTCAATTAAATATTTATTTCTTCTTTTTCAATTTTCCCTACTCATTGCGCAGGTTTTTGCTGGAAAACTTGACTTTGAATTATTACTTTTTCACATTTAAGGTTTTGTTTTTTGAAACTCATAAGCAAGTCAAATTCACTATCCTTTCTGGTAACTCACACTAATTACTATTTGGCAAACATTCAATTGATTCTCTTTACTTCTGCGGTATGTACTCAATTGATTCTTAATGAACTTCCTTTTCCCTTATGTCTCTTTTTTTTATTTTTAATAATTATCTCCAATAATGTAAGTATTTTACCAAAAAATGTTTTCCGACAATGCAAATAATACTTTAAACAAATCATCAAATGATATCATAAATTTTTCGTTAAGGATTTGCTAAATTCAATATCCAAAGGTTTATTAAAAAATGATTCATTATTTAAGGAAATTAAAGCTAGATTGGCTTCATCAACAGTTCTCATCGTTATAAAAGCTTGGCCCCTCTCCTTTTTAAAATTCATGCCTATATGGAGAACCTCGCCGTATATAGAAAACAATAGGTATAAATTTGTTTTTAGTCTTCTCGAGTTTACTTTTGTGTTTAAATTTCTAACATACAGAGTGTTTTTTGGTTCAGCCTGTAACGTGTCTTTGCAATATGAATTATTTGGCGCATTTTTAATTTCAAGCTCAACTTTAGGATTTTCTTTGAACATGTCTTAAAATTTATCGATCAAGTTTTTTGATTCACTTTTTACGTTGAAGCAGCTAGGATTTAACATACATATACTGAACTTTATTCAGTAGAAGAAGTTAAAGACATAAAAATGATCGATGTTATTTTCTTTTAAGAAATTTTTGTGTGTTTTTTTGCATTTCAAGCAGGTTAAACCCATAAACCGCAGGGTAAAAACAGTAAACTAAACAAGACATCAATATTTTAGCAACAAAAAACTTCACAGTACCAGCAGATGCGTAGGTATATTACTTTTTGCTATTTTCTTTTAGAGTTCTATTTTATTTTGTTTGATTTTAATTTTTTATTTAGTTACTTACTGAGCTATGTAACTATTCAATGAGAACTATCCCCAAAGGGTTTATTCAAATACTCGACTTAGTGAAGTCCCGAAAAAAAATTCTTATTTTAGTTGAGATATTTTGCCTATTTTATTTAATATATAAATCAAAAATCATCTACTACTCTAACACCATTTTTATCAATAATTTTTACTATTACACCTTTAAAATCTACAGGCATTCTCTTATCTAATTCATCTACACAAGCTTTTAGTAACTTTAAACCTTCTTCAACAGTCATATCCGGTCTATAATGATGATCTAATAAAGAAAAAGTATAAAATCCGGAGTAACCATGTGCGGCGTATGGTAACTCAACTTTTGTACCTAAATAATCAATTTGATATAGTTCTGGCCTTTGTTTCTTAATATCAAAACCACCGATTAATACATTAACTTGGTAAGGCTTTCTTGATCTAAGTGAGTTTGCTAATTCCTGTCTAACAAAACTCGATACCGCTTGAGGTGACAATTCATAATCCTCTCTAATGGAGTACAATTGCATATTAGCTTGAATGTATTCAGCAAATTGAACTGTATCACCAGACTCACCTGTAAAACTCATCAATGTATGTGGTGACAACTGCCTAGTTTTGTCATCAGAATCCTTCAAGATAGAGATACCTCTGGTGACAGCTTTGGATGATGCTAGAATAACACAATCCTGCACCCTAATACCTAAAATAATATCCATTATATATATGTGTGTATATATTTATCAATTTTGCTATTTCACTTGTATTTATGTGACTTTGCAACCGTTTACTGTCATCAATCTACCCACATTTTACTACATAAAAAAAGTGTCCCGGCAACTTTTTTGCCACCTTAAAAGATTAAAATTTCATTTCAATTTTGAAAAACCAGAAAAAAAAAAAAAAACAGAAAAAACAGATGTTACCCGGGTGGTGTAGGGCTTGCGTGCCCTAATTAACCGTGTTGCGATTCTGGAGCTTGGTTACGCGTAAAGCCTGACAATTAACGACAAGTTTCACGCGTTTGGACATGTATATGATAAAAATTTCACTTTAATTATCTTAATGTTTATCAAATTAAAATAAGTCAAAGCACTAAATTTCCTCAAAATATTGGAAGGTTAATTTTTTTTTTACTAATTTATAATATAATGACAGGGACTTCAATTCCATTATTAATTACTCCCAAAAATGAAAACATTAAACTAAATACAACCCTCTCTACTTCCGATACACCGGTTATTAAACCTCATGTCCCCAGTTCTTCTGATATGGAATTCTACTATCAAAAGCTATTTCCTTTCAAAGAAATTTTTAATTGGTTAAATCATTCTGAAACACCATCCAAAGACATAATTAATAGAGAGTTTGCAATGGCATTTAGGTCGGGTGCATATAGAAGATATAACTCATTCAGCTCAGTTAAAGAGTTCAAGTCTCAAATTGAAAGAAATAACCCTGATAGATTTGAAATTGGTGCAGTATATAATAAGCCACCAAGAGATCGTGATTCCATTTTAAAAAGTGAAATGAGAGCTTTGGAAAAGGAATTAGTATTTGATATTGATATGGATGATTACGATCCATATAGAACGTGTTGCTCTGGTGCAATGATCTGCTATAAATGCTGGAAATTTATTGCGTTAGCAATGAAAGTAATGAATGTAACACTAAAGGATGATTTTGGTTTTCAAGATGTTATTTGGGTATTTTCTGGTAGACGTGGTGCCCATTGTTGGGTTAGTGATAAACGTGCAAGGTTGTTAAATGACATTCAAAGGCGAAGTGTTTTAGATTATGTTAATGCTATCAGAGATAGAAACACTGATAAAAGGTTGTCTTTAAAAAGACCTTACCATCCACATTTATCACGTTCGCTAGAAATGTTGAAACCTTGCTTTATTGAAATTATCTTAGACGAACAAAATCCTTGGCAAAATGATGAAAACGCTTTTCAAACGTTGTTGACTGGGTTGCATGATAAACAATTAATTGAATTACTAAGAAAATATTGGACTGATAATCCAAGAAGATCAAGTAAAGAAAAATGGAATGATATTGATATTATTGCGTCAAAAGATATCAAAGGTAACAAAAGACAAGAGTTTATAACAAAGTTACGTGAATGTAAAGAAGATCTGGTCATGGCCACTTTGTATCCAAAATTAGATGTTGAAGTTACGAAACAAACTATTCATTTATTAAAATCTCCTTTTTGTATTCATCCAGCAACTGGAAACGTCTGTGTCCCTATTTTAGAAAATTTTGAACCAAATGATGCTCCGAAACTATTGAAACTGCAAAATGAAATGGAAGAGAACGACAATGATGTAAGAATGACTTCTTTGCAACCATATCTCGAATACTTTCAACAATACGTTCAAAAAGTAATGGGAAATAATTCTTCAATAGGTGTTAAAAGAGAGTATGATTTGGTTGATCATTAATACCTATCAGAAAGAAAAAAAAAACCTTTTGTAAAAGTTTTTGTTTAAAAAAATATTTACTATAACTTTATTAATTTGTTTTAAATAATGATTTTAATCTTACATATCGATTCATCAAAAATTAACATAGCATCTCGTCGATTTTTATTGAAACAATAAAAAACTATTTTATTATATGAATCCAATTTAAAATATAGTACAATCATCATTTTTTTGATTTGTTCTTAACGATATAATGATTTCCTGTTTTCCGGCCTCGTGAACCCACCTCAAAATTTGATACTCTTCATCATACACGAAACTTCCCGATGACGATTTTATAGTAATGTTTTCGATGGGAAAGTGATAATGTGGAAGGAAAATATAAGAAGAATTCAATTTTCCAGAATTTGAGTTTGAACTTGCCTTGCCATGTATTTTCAAGACATATGTGCGCGATACAAGGTCAAACTCCGAATCTCTGAACTTACCATGTATTTTAACAGCAAAAGGTCTTACTAAAGCATCCAAAGCACGAAATCCCTCTAAATCAATTAAATTTCTTTTTGGTGATGGTACGCAAACAGCATCTTCAACACTCCCCAATTCGACAAAATCAGGGGGTTTGTATCTTGTTGACGATTTTACTGTTAGTCCCTTGGATTTACTGACTGTCGGTGACATGCCTTTAGTATCTTCGAGTGACCATATGGAAAAATCTTCATTATTCCATGCATCACCCCATTGGTGAGAGTTTTTAGTGCAATAACACCAAAAACTAAAAGATAGGTTATTACCCTCTAGAGCATACCCTAATGCATCCATGGCCTTTATCTGTGAAAAATAATTACCTTCTTTGTAAGCTTTCTTATTGTCCATATCAAAGGGCATACCAATTTCAGTAAAAAATACTGGGACCCCCTTTCCTAGAGCTTTATTAACCATTTTCTTCATTTCTTTCAGTTGATTTTTGATTGATTTACGAATATTAGACTCCCCTAGAACTACACTAAATATGGGATTTAGATATTTACCACTGACCACCCCAAAGGTGTCTATGTTAAAAAATCTATTCCAAGTCTTGAACATTAATGACAAGCCGTCATAGAAATGACAAGCACACAAGGTTTTTCCTTCTAGAACATTGATATTTTTTAGGAGAGGTGGACTTTTAAAAACAGGAGGTTGTATAAATGAAAATGATGCATCATCAATTTCTCTAAACTTTGCATGATACACATTATAATGATCAGCAAAATAGTTATTAATAAAGTATTGCTCGTCAATGCACATTTCTATATTGTCCGATTTTGAGAAGTAATCAGCTTTTAACAATCTGGGACCTGTACTTACCAGTTCCCAGACACCATGCAATCTCCATATACACCCTGGCAACCATTCAGGGTTCCTTTCCCACATATATTTCAAATCCACAATACTCCGCTCGTTTTCAGAAAGCCAAGCACTTTCACCTTTGGTAAAAACCTTTGTCGATTGTATTTTTGTGGGCCCAAAAGTGGAAATTTCATATTTTTCCACCACTGTATCAATTCCTTCTCCTAAAACAAAACTTTGAAAAGAAGTTGGGGTTGTTCCTAACTTTAGTTTTCTATTCTTATTAAGCTCTCCTAAATTTTCTTCTCCAACGTATCCAAAATTTGGTTCATTCATTGATTCCAACCCAATAATGCAATTATCTTTAAAAAGTTCGGGTGCCTCATCCCAGATTCGTTTATAAAATGTCATAACTGCATTTATGAACTTTTCTTGCAAATAATCTTGAATATTCATTCCATTTACTAGACATTTGGGTGCAAATTGTTTGCCTGCAAAAAACAAAGTAAACATTGTTTGACAAGCCAATCTATAATAGTTAGTTGGCCATAGCATCTTGGGATATGGGTCGTTTTTAAACTCTAGACCGGTTTTGGGATCAATATAGTTGTTATGCAGAATTGCAGCTTCGTTATTTTTAAACCTTAAAGGTTGAAAACCAGCACATAACAAGGTCCAGTAGGGTGCACCAGACCCTCCTGAAAATCTTGACCATACATCCTGGTGTGGGTCCAAATAAACGTAAATGCCGCCAACAATGTTGATAATTCTCAAAACCTCAATAACATAATCAATATATTCAAAATCATACTCCTCGGGGCCTTTGTGCTCAATTGATTCCCAAGTAAAAGGAAACCTGATACTATTAAACCCTAATGATTTAATTTTATTTATATGTAGTTTTACTTCATTTAGGGGCAGGGGATGATTAATGAAACTAACGCAATCAGCTTCTCCAAAAAATTGGCTATTATCAATTATATGGTGTGTATTCAAATATGGAATTGATGGGATTTTAATAGAAGGATCCAAATTAACACCTCTCAATACAACTACATTTCCATTCTCATCACAAATTTCACCATTTTTTGATATAATTAATTTTTCAGGCATATGTACTGTTGACCTTTTCTATCTTCTTGCTGTTAAAGTTTCCATAAAAATTGTTGTAAAGTAGTCTTCAACAGTTAAGTATTTAAATTTAACTTTTAAAAAGTGACACAACTACTTTCCTACTCGTATTCAAAAATACTAAACGTAAATTAAAAAATTATATAAACGAAGTAACTATATTTACTTAGTCAAGTAAAAACTCCGATACGGGGAGTCGAACCCCGGTCTCCACGGTGAAAGCGTGATGTGATAGCCGTTACACTATATCGGATATTTTTATAATTTTTGTTGTAAACCAAATGGAATAACATGAGACAAACTTGGACAAGAAAAGACACTCTAAGGTATGCCCGAAAAGCTAAAAATTAATCTAATTTTATTAAGAATTAAAAATGGAATATAATGATATAACTTTAATGGTCACAGGTCAAAAATCAAGAAGTTACACAGTTTTAGAAAAGGTTTACACAGTTTAAGAAAGTTGCACAGTTTTGGTGTAATTAGTGTAATTGCCAAATAGGAAATCAAAGTCAAAATGATGCTGTTTACAAATGCAATGTGTTAGTTGTGGAATTCTGAAAAGTATAAATCCCAGGTTATTATATCAATATC
>JAJLYD010000020.1:16819-46299 GCA_030571615.1 Jamesozyma hellenica | reverse complement strand
TCGTGATAAACACCTTTATCATGGATAGCTGCTTGGGGTAGATCATTTCTGACCGTATCCTGAAATTTATTTTGAAAATCATGGGGTAACTTGTGAAAACTTGAGTTAGGGTTTTCTAACTGTGATTCAATGGGGTATATTTGAATAATATACGCGTCTAGGGGTCTATGTTTTTTTAAAGATTTATGTAAATCTCTGTCTGTGATATCAATAAAATTGATATTGCAATTACTTGCTTCTTGGTCTTGGTCTTGGTCTTGGTCTTGCTTGCGTTCGTGTACAGGGCTCATCAAGGGGTTTAGCAACTCGGGGAATTCATCAAGGATTGGATTTCCAATGATGAGATCATTCGTTAATATACGAGAAATATAGAAATCTAAACTATACGTATGTTTTTTGTGTTTAAATTTAATCGTAGTAGCTTCTGTGCATAAAAATAAAGAGTCTGATGTTGCACCTTTAATATTAACAGGGATAGCGGAGAATGTAGGTAAATTTAATTTATCAACAAGTGTTTTTGATATTAACGATGTTCCAGCTCCCGTGTCTAATAATGCTGTAACTTCAACGTTATTTACTGTAAACTTAATGGTTCTACGGTTTCCAGTCTTGGGTGATATTTTTTTTATATTTTCTATTTTTTTAATGTTTTTTTGATTTTTTAAATTTTTATTTTTTTTTCTTATTTTTTAAAATTTTTTCTGAGGAAATTAATGTACAAGGGATACTAATAAATTCAATATTAGTCTTTGTTTCAAGTTAATCAATTGCACGCAAATACAGGGCAATTGGAAGCATAATGCTTACCTCTGTGCTTAATTGTTGAAGCTGGGGTCGTGGAGTTGCTCATGGCTTCGGATCGTTCGTTGGGGCTACCAAGTGTGATAGTGGACTCTGTGGTTCTATGGGGATATCTGGGGAATATATTTTCAATGGCTTATTAGTACTTGAACAACTAATAAGGGTATATGTATTCTATATAACTATGGACGTGGTTCTGGGGTTATATAACTATGGACGTGGTTCTGGAGTTATATATGTATGTACTCTGGGTCTTGTGATCTTGGTTCTTGACTTATTTAACTTGACTTGTTTTTCTCAATCGCGGCGTCGTTGACATTGTAAATGCAAATTTTCATCGATCGTCATACGTGACGTATTTACACAAATTTGTCAATTAACAACTGGTTTCTTGGGATACAAACGTCAAATTAAGTCAATAACATTCTAACATAATAACAATCGTTAACCCGCATTTCTAGCTAGGTTTTACAATTATTATAATGTTTGCTTTAACGATATCATGTTATTACATTGCATTGAAGAGTAAATTGTAAGGATAAAGCATAAAGCAGAATTGCAACAAATGAAAAGGGCAAAATAATAATATAATGAAATATTTAAAAAAATTCAAATTATTTAATTAAATTTATCAGAACTATTTTGATTAAAAATTAATATGGTAAAGCATTATATTGAATTAGCTCAAGTTTAGAAAATTTGCTATTTTACAATTTTTGTGAATAGTGGTACAACAAAATACATTAAATTACGGAGAAATTATTTTATAATTGCAGTGTTTAAAAGCGAGGCTTGCGAGAAATATATTTTTTGATGATTAATTTGAAATTTAGAAATAGGGCAGGCTCAATAAAATTTCACTGACTGGGTGCTAAACGCTAAAGATAACGAGATAAAAATAAATAAGCAAAACTTGTCAGAATTTATTAATACAAAAATTGTTAGGGTTAGCCCCCTATAAAGACAATTCTCCCAAATAGGCGGTACAATTTCTAATGCAGTATTAAACCTCATGGTAATATTCGATCCAAACGTTTATAATTCATGAGCCCGTTATAACACCCTCAGAATTATTTATCCATATTTGAAAGATATAAGTAGCGGGTCAATACTGCTACTTTATTATATATGGATCAAAGAATGGCATCTACTAGTAAACCAGTTAACAACTATATGAAGTCCGCAGCTTCATCTGCTACTAAACATCGGAAACATAAAAATTACGATAAAAATATGGACAAATACATGGCAAAAAAATTAATAAAAATAAAAATTTGACGTATCTAACTTTCAACAATTGTTTGATTTGTTTTAAACAGTTTACAGTAGTAAAAGCACTGTTATTTGAGAATGGTATTTCTTGTAAGACCTATGATATTTGTTTTCAGAGAAACAAAATAGATCAACTTTTTAGTTTAAATAAAGAATTGTAATTTTTCCAGTGGGAAGTAGTTTCTGTTTAGATCCTTGCCCTTTCATGGTCCTTGATAATTATACAAAACCATGACCTCCTTTATCAAAAGATAAAACATAAGTAAATAAATTTACAAATGAGCTTCTACGTATAGTTTTATTACAATTAAAATTTTTAGTCGATTCAATTCTGTTTTTGTCTGTTTGATATCTCATAGTAAACAGTAATGTAAAATAGCACCGTATGTCTTTTTTTACCGTTCCAATTTGATTTTATTAAAAAAAAATTTATGAGAATTAAACTTGACATTGAAAAATTAGTAAAAATAATTCGCTTTGGAGAAATATATAAAGAGATATACTATTGATTTAACACTTTAAAATCTTGGTTTGAACATATATCTTAATTTAGATAGACATCATAAAACGAAATAAATTAGTAGCCATATTTATAAATAAATAAAGTAAGCAACAAAAAATAATAATATTTAGGATTCATTTTTTTTTGATAGATATGGAGTTAACAAAATGTTATCATTCAATCCACCTATACATTTATATTCTTATACTTTAAAACTTCGGTTCTTAACAGACTGTGATGTAGCACATTGAACAAATTTATTATCCGCAAATGTTATTACATAAATTTGGATTTAATTTTAGGTGATTTTTTTCAATTATTTTCTAGTCTTCTTTACGCAAATTTAATTATTATGTTAATAAAAGGATCCAAGATAAAAAAATTAATTACCAAATTATTTTTCAAATGAATATGACGTTAAAAAATGCAAAAAAAGCTGATATAAATAAAGATATAATGAAATATATAATATAAATTCAAATGCAATTAAATAAATGGAGTCAAAAAATACATGTATATCAATTCATAATAATAGAATGTGTGCTAGCAGCTGACTTTGAACTTCTAGTAGTTTCTGTACTATTCTCTGTGGTCAATATACCATTTAATGTAGCTGTGCTGTTAAGTTTCCTGTCCATTTGTTGATGATCATGAAACAAGTCATCGGGTTTTAACATTTTTAATGTGAATATCGATTCGTTTTTATCAATATCATAAATTTGTTGAGTTGTATTTTCATTCTTTGTTTTTCCATGAACTATCTCAGTTTCTGAGGCCTTTAAAATAAACGAATGACTACTTTTTAAAGATTTTTGAGGTGATGTATGACTATGTGCGGCAAAATTTGATTTAGAGAAAGATCTTAAACTTGGAAAATATGAACTGTGTGTTCTTCTATGGTCTTCGAAGTATGAAGGAGGTAAATCATCATCAACCATATCTAAAGTTATAGCATTTTCATAAGAAGGAATATCTCCTGGATCAGTTGAAACAATAGTTGGGAAATTATTAGATGAATTTTCTCGCGAAATGATATTTATTGTGGAAGAATCTCTAGAATTGGTTGTATAATCATTGGTAATATTTTTTATTATATCAATATCATTCATCAGAGATTCAGGCACTGTATAGCACGAAGAGTTACTATAAGTTCTGTTGCTTCTCACAATATTTTCTATATTTGGAACGCCTTCTCTAGCCTTCACCTCCAAGTCATTCATATTATTAACTGATACATTTGAGGCAGATCTTTCAAATTCGTTCGTTGTATTAGCACCCATACTAAAAATTCTATCAAATACGTGTCTTTGATATTTTGGAGGTGCTAACAAATTTTGTACCGTTTGTGCCGGTAAATAAGATTGTCGTTCTGGTAAAAAATCACTTAATATATCTGAAGTTGTCCTCCTGAAAATGAAATCCTTATGTGATGAACCTGTACTTTGATTAGAAATAGTTTGACAACTTTTGGACCTTGTTCCCAAAAAAGATGTATTCGTTTGACTTATTTTTTCATTAACTTTAGGAACTTTTAGCGGAATAAACTCTGAGATAAATAGATGTACTGGAAGGGTTGCTTTCACTTCAGATATATGTCCGTCTGGGTTAATTAAACCAATTCTAAATTTAAAATTATGAATAACTTTTAAATTGTTTAAAATTCTACAATCTTGAGTACAAGCAGACAAACTTGCTGGAATCTTAAATAATAAATTTAACTCCCATTTTTCTTGAAATTTTTCATCGTCAATTAATCTAATAAGTTCGGCTTCTGGATCGTTTACTTTTATTCTTGAGACACATTTTTGTTTTTTCGATTTCATATTTTTGTTGTAATAATGCGAAATTTCATAAAGGCTAATTTTAATATGCTCTAATTTTAATCCTTTAAGAAGGGGTATTATGGAAATATTTATTGGAATTTCGGAACCAATAGCAATATATTTGGCTGGAATTGAAATTGAATAATCCATTTTTTTTGGCCATGAAGATGTCACTTCAATAGTTTCTGAAATTTCAACGACATCTGTCGCTACCGTTCTTAAAATTCTAACATATTTTTTACAATAAAGGTCAGGGTCATTTGAAGCTCTTTCAATAGTAGCTTCTAAATAATAGTTTACATATGCATTATCCAAACCTTCTACACTTTCATTCATATTACCCGGTAATATTGAATTAAATGAGAATTCATAATCACCTTTTATTAGAGTATGATATTTTTTCTTGGATTTTGTTAATTCAACCAGTGAAGTTGTTGATTTTGCTCTATTTTGCAGTAAATTTCCTTTATTATTTGGTATTGTTGTAACAGAAGTATTCATTGTTTTTTTTAATGTTTGATTCTTATATAGATTCTTAAAACATGAATCGAGACCAATATCATCCCATTTGTGTTGAAATATCAGTTTGTCCAGAGATAATTGTTTGTTTAATGGTCTATCAGTATCTGCATCAAATGCAGGGACATTATAATTCATTCTACCAGTAAGTTTCAAAGAGATGTTTTTAATTTTCATTGATTCCAAAATGGAGAGAGCAATGGAGCCAGATAGTAAAACCGCCGGCGCTTCATGAGGAGGGCCTTTTAAAAGGATGATGTTGTCTCCGCTACCATTTATCTTAATATCAAATTCAATTGGTAACTTAGAAAAGCTAGTTTTTCTACCTAAAATCATAATCTAAGAAAGACGATATGAAATAAACTTAAAAAATAATGAGTAATTTGTGAAGTCTTGGCTTTCTCGAGTAAGCGGTCAACTACAGGTAGAAGTATAAATATTATTATGCGTTTATATTTTTATTTATATTGATAGTGATATAAATATAAATATAGATACATATATGACTTTACGTAATATATAAGATCCGTATGTTTAGTAAGATTATAGTATAGAAGTGCCAAAACCGTAACTCCTGTTGCCTACTTTTGCACCCCAGATGAAATGAATGATTCGATGATACTTTCTTGGAGTGCGCGGTACGAACGATGCTTGACGGATCCGCGACAATTACGAAAAGCCAGAAAGTATTTCCGAAACTCCGATGCAAACAAACTTAACCAGAAGCAAGATGATGAAGTTTTTTCACAAAAAAAATACGCAATTGCACAACGGTCTGTGCAAGGGCGACTATGTGACAAGTAACAGAACTATTCAATCATGAGAGAGAAAGATTTGTGAAAGTAGCGAACATTCGCCACCAGTATCGGGATCGAATAAGTACTGGTATAACAAACCCTCACCGGTGAGGACCTGTAGTGGGTAGACCATTCTAGTGCCAGTATGCTTGGCAATTCCGTCGTTAACAAAAATGTAATTATCATCTCCTCCCGCCATTTTTTTATATTCTTGTTCACTTAAAACAGTCATTTGACCTAAAGATAATGATTTTCTTCCAAATGATTTCCTACCTGATGGCAATTTGCACCAGCCAAAATGCCTCTGAGGTTCCGAACTTGGCACATTTAAATTTTTGTTCGGAAAAATTTTTTGTAATCGTTTATTAGCTACTTTGGACAGATGTTTAGAAGAAAGTTTTGAGGCCTTTCCTAATCCCTGCTTTTCATAACCTGATACATTCTCTAACAATATAAACTCATCATCCACCTGTTCTTCAACTGTATCTGATGAATTAAATTCACCGTTCCTTTGGTTCGGAAAAACTAAACCTTGTCTAAATATTAAAGTTTCATTGTTTTTCCTGGATATCAAATTATTCGCTTCATTGTTATCAATTCCCGACTTTTTTTCTAAAGCAATTTTGTTTAATGCAAAAATATGAATCGTGTCACTCGAAGAGCTAACAATCAACCATTTGTTATCTTCAGAAAATAGAAGTGTTTCGATTTTTGTGGGACATGTGCCTCGACGAAACTGATTTGTTCTTAATCCAGTATTTACATCAAATATCCTAATTATTGTTCCCAACTCAGAAGCAGTAGCAAGTAATGTCCCATCAAAACTCAACTGTATTGTTTGAATTAAATTTTTATGAGCTTCTATTAACATTGTAGGACGCAGTGTTGTAAGATTAAATAATGTAATGTCACCATGTTTTTTGATTTTATATGAATTATTCATTTGTGAACTGATTTTCGTCCCATTCGGTCCTAGCTGAAGTTTCGTTGCTAGATTAATGGAATTATTTAAAATCGGGCTTTCGACAAAAGATGAAGATTCAGAGTTTTCAATAGAATCATCAACTTCTAATTCATTACTTAGAGTACTTTGGTTGAATTCTTTCTCCTCAGAGGCCAAATTTTGTTTTACTCTCTGGGTACTGTATACTAAATAGTTAGCCTTGTTGGACATCGAAATAGATATCATACCTTCTCTATTATAAACATTATTGGCAATATATAATAAGTCCATACCTTTTAGATTGTAAATATAAAGTTTTTCTTTTAGCGCCACTATAAGTCTGGTACGATTCATCTTAACTGAAAGTATCATGGTGGGATATAGGTACTCACATAGAATGCATCCGGTCTTTAAATTTTTTACCATTAGTCTTCTTGGAGATGCATCCGTACCATCACTTATGCCCACCAAAACAACAAGTGAGGTAGAAAAAAACATTTCTACAATATAATAAGTACCATTCTCTTCAGAGTATAATTTATTAAAAGATTTGGAGTCGATAATTTGAAGTCCTCGTCCAGTCGTCATGGATATGCAGTTTCCTGTTTGATTAAAACTTGCAACGTTTATCTCCTCATTTTTGTCTAAGTTAACAGACATAAGTTATTGGCGTTTCAAAAAATATATTTCTGATAGCCAAATCTATTCGTACTTTTGGTGCATATCTTTTTATTTTTGTTTATCAAAAAACAACAATTGTATTTTATTTCAACCGCCCTTAAGAGTGTTCATTTTTCTGGACGCGCATATCCTTGGCGTCTTTGTTAGCTTGGACTCCAAAATTATCATCAAGGCTTCGTTCCAATCCAAGATTTTAATTATCTAACTATATTTACTATTTAAATTTTCAAGTGAATGATTTTTACGCTATATATAAGCAAATGCAATTAATTGAATATTTATACAAAAAACTAAAATATAAGCTAGAGATATATATATAGTAATATCTGTTTCTTAACTTGTTTCCTGGTGGTACCACGGATCTGGAACCATCAAAATGTACCTTTTCATAGCCTCTCTAAATCTGTTTTTATATTGTCTTGGAGTAACAACGGTTGGAAGTTTTGTATTATTACCACCACCTCCGCCTACTAAACCTTTCTCTTTCACCCAACTTTCCAATTTTTTATCCCAAGTAAATGTCCTTATAAAATCAATAATACCAACAATTAAAGTCATATTATCATTGTCAATACCAATGACTAATGAGTAATCCATAACATTCATCTTTGCTAAAAATAGTGTGTCATTCCACAATGATGCTCTTAACAATTTTTCATCGTATTCTCTAACGTGGATTGGCGATTCATAAATATATTCAACCATATTTTCATCTAGTAATACTTCATTTTCTTTGCCAGTTTGTTCAACGTGTCTATTACGCATCGAACCCTTCAAATCAAATATCCGTGAGGTTTTTTTCTCGTAAAATAAATTCTCCATTATAATAACATCCAATTTATAACTCTTTGACCCAGCCAAAGAACTCTTAACCTGAATTTGATAAAATCCAAATATCTTTGCTAACGCTGTAGGTAGATCATGAAACATAGCTTGCGCCATATATTCAAAATAACTAGGTGCAAACTTAACAAATGCGTCCAATTCATTATGAGACAATTCCTTGATAACAAATCTGTCATCCAACGTTTTTAGAAAAGCACTACCACTTTTACCACCACTAGAATCCCATTTAATACATCGTGACAAACTTTGAATAAATTTTTCACTTACACCACTTATCTTTCTAAATGCATCAAAATGTTCTGTGAAAAATATTTTACATGACATCACAGTTAACCCATCTTCAAACTGATATCTCAAATGCACTGCCGTTTTTTTTGTCATAATAAGTTCCAAATTAATTTCACTTTCACTTTTATCAAATGGATTGTCATCCGAACCGTCATTTGTTTCCCCTTTTGGTACTATCTCAGATTTTTCATTATTGCTTGAATTTTGAGACCCTGTTTCGGATTTATTATCATTTGATAAAGAATTATTTGCTGTGCTCGATTTTAAATTGGCAGCTTTTCCAGACTTTTCCAAATCAATTATCTTATTTTTATAGTCTGTAGTATTTAAACAAAATGCGATTAACGAGCTTGGTTCATCATCTCTAATTATAACAGTATTATCATCAAATGCATGTTCAAAAGAACTTAGTGGGGGAGCAAGTGGTTTCCAAAGATATGGAGATCTATCAGCCCAAAAATTAGTTAGAGCCTTCATTAGTAATGATTTTTCAGGTTGACTGGTTATTGCATCTTTACTAGCCGTCATTGTAGTTGTAATTGGCGGTAGGGGTTCAACAGAAACAGTTTCTTGTGGTTTTGCAGTTACGGTGACTGGGTTTTCTGTTCTAGGCCCAGAATCTTGATCATCAGTGCTTTTGAGAACCCTTTCACCCCACTGGGTAATAGAGTTTTCCAACTCACTTTCTAAATTTTGATCTAATTTTGAAATAGCTGTCATTTGCTCAGCTTTGAAAAGATCGTCAACCCTTTTGCTTTGTTTTTTCTCTTTTTTCTCTGTAGAATGCAAAGGCTCATCCACAGCGTCCTTCACGTTTTGATAAATTTCAACAATAGGCGTAGAAGTCTTAATTTTATTTCCGAAGTATTTACTTTTATTAAGTTGCGACCGCTTTAATTCTCTCTGTTGTTCAAATTCTCGTGATATGGCATCTAAATGCATCTGGTCAAAAAAGTTGGCTAATTTAGCAACTTTATTATCACCACTATCTGTGTTAAAACTAGAATCGACAGATGCTGTGAAGCTTTCATTGCTAAAATGCCTAGCCTCTGGCATGGTCCCTGAAATGGATTTATTGTAAAGCGGTATAGCCTCTTCTCCTTCCAATATATATGGCTTAGCAAATACGTCTGTTATTTCTGGACGTTGCAGATTGTCCTTTGTTCCCTTTTCTATAACTTTCAAAATAGTTGTATCTTCTTGATCTGTATCATCTTTTGTTACTTGGGCGTTTTCGGTACCATTCAAATCCGTAACATGTTCACTTTTTGTTGTTTGTTCATCTTTTCTTTCATCAATACACGTTTTTTCAACCTTTTCACCTTCGTCTTTTATATGCGTTGCATTAGTGTTTGAGAGATTTGTATCTACTTCGCTTTTTCCATCTCCAAACAATTTCTTCAATTGATTCGTAGTAATTCTGGATATATCAGTTTCGGAAGGTAAATATTTGTTACCAAAACTATTAAACTCATTATCCCAATGGACAGCAATATCATATAACTTCTTAGTAATGGAATTTAATGGAAGATGTCTGTCACCAGGTGTATCATGGTATATAGTTTCAAGATCCTTTATTAAAGACTTTTTCTCATTTTCGACTCGTTCTTTTAATTCTTTAACTTTTATTTCGGCGGTCATCAATCTTTCGCCAGACATACTATCTAATTTAACACGTTCTAAACGATCAAAAACACTTTCGTAAAATAAATTCGTTTTATCCAATATTTGATAATATAATTCCACTTTTAATTTAATATCCACTTTAGGCTTCCATTGTAATTGAGGTGGAGGAGTATATAACTGAAAAATTTCCAAATCAGAATACTCCATTCTCACAA
This sequence comes from Jamesozyma hellenica, assembly GCA_030571615.1. NCBI lineage: Eukaryota > Fungi > Ascomycota > Saccharomycetes > Saccharomycetales > Saccharomycetaceae > Jamesozyma > Jamesozyma hellenica. The sequence goes on along the minus strand of JAJLYD010000020.1, from coordinate 35,986 downwards.
CTAAATCATTGTAACCAAAATACTTAACGTGGTCCTTGGTAAAGTCATGCTTACAATTACCAATATCGGAAAGACTCCCGTTTTGACTCCAAAACATTACTTCCAAATATTTACCAAATGAATAATTCCAAGTTTTTTCACTTAATTGTAAAATTGGAGTCGATGTACTGCATTTTTTACAATAACTCCACGTCAAAATAATATTTTTCAACCTTGGAAGTTTTGTTTGAAACTTTTCTATTAATACATCCACTTTTCCAGACCCATGAACGTAACTTCTATAATGATCAAAAAACAATCCGTTACAACCCTGTTGGCAAGGATACCATGCTGTTGCAACAACATTTTCAATAAATTGGCCAATTGTTATATCACTGTCCCAAAAAAAATCAATGGTAACAATTTGTGGGCCAATACACGGTGTTGCCGTTTTTTTAGAAACCATAGAATAAAGAACAGTAATGGACTGATGTGAACCAGTACCTAGCATGTTATTCGATGAAGCATACGAAACTTCCCAATGTCTACTTCTTCTTTTGAACTGGAATTTCAAGTATTCGATTTCTTTTTCTTTCATAAACTTTGTGATGTATTTCATATCTTGGAAAGTTAATGTGGACTCTATGCCCAAACATGCTACTTCAGGGATCTTAGCTGTTACTAAATCATCATCCATATTCTCCAATTCAATTGTCTTCTCTTGTATTTTCTGCTCAAATTCTCGAGCTTTCATTAATAGAAATGGAATAGGAAATTCTACAGTAGGCGAAACTGTCAGAATTCTTCTGTTAAACTTTTTTAAAAAATCTGCAAAATACCCATCAATGATCAAGTTCTGTTTTTTCTGTTTTTGTTTCTCGTAAAACAAAGCAGATAATTGAATAAAATTGTCATTAAAAAAGGAACTTTCTAATTTTAACGAAAATACAACGTATGCCATAAATTCTGAAACGTGTTTAATTTTTCTTAAGTTATCAGGAGAATCGCCTCTCAATAAAATAGTACCTCCTAATCTAGGGTTACAACCACGCAAAAAAGTGTATGTTTTGCTGATATTACCATAAATATAAGTCTTCACTTCAAAAGAACCGCATTCTCCCATTTTGATATTAGAAGCCAGCTTATCAATAGATACGGCAATATCCGCTTCTGTCAATCTAGAAATCCTTTCAAGTACTTGTGGTTTCATATTATATTGAACAACAACACCAGCTTTATCTAGCAACTCCAATGCATAACCACTGACGTTTGCTCCGACATATATAATATCTGGATGTAAGGATGTCAATCTTGAAATTAGCTTGTCCAAATATTCTTTTTCCTGAGCAAGAACAGAATCAATACTTAAAAAATGATTCTCATTCTTTTGATACTCTAACGGGAACATAATTACTAGAATACGGGGATTATCTAAAAATCTAGGCATACCTTTACATGGTAATGCTTTTGAAAATACTATACCATCTACAAATTCAGATTTATTAATTTCACCACCGCTTATTCTCTTTATCTTAATATACTGCTGCCTATAATCTAAGGTATTTAAATCTCTTGCTGATAAAATAATGCTTTGAAGTTTTTGTAAGCATATATTTTTTAAAATATGTGACCATTCAATCATGTTATTAATGTTTTGATCATTTAATACTTGCGATGAAAGCTCTTCTAAATGCAAAATAGCAACTTCATTGAGTTCGTTTTTGTTTCCAGTCTGTAATTTCAATCCTGATAAACTTGTTAAACGCTTCCATTGATTTAAATTATTGGCTTTCAGGTTAGTTGGTTTCGATATCGTAGAATTTGAACTTGGTTTTGATAAGCTTTCAATATTGGATATTGATGGTGACCTTTCATTTATATTTACAGCAGTTAATTCATTATTTTCATTAAATTCGTTTTTATTACTAGAATGGCTATTAATCTTCGAATAAGAACTTGCCATCAAATCAGAAATATCATCTTCGTCGGTAATAACAGATAATAGATTTGGAGTACTGTGAGTTAGTAAACTAATACCTTTATAAATAGATTCTGAGTCAAATGTCTTAGGTTTCCCACGGACATCAAAACTTAACTTCCTACTTGGACTTGTCTTACTTTTGCTTTTTCTTCTTGTTCTAATACGCTGTAAGGATGCCTGTGCTCTTTGAGAAGATTTCAAATAATTTCTCGTTGATCTAATTGGATTTTCAGATCGCACATGACCGTTTAAAGAAGAATATATCGACATTGTGCCTTCATCCTCAAAATTATCGTCAAGTGAGGCAGTTTCGGAAGGTGACTGATCAATCTCCTCATCTTCTTTTGGCAGCTTTTCTTTCTGGTCAATTTCACCCCGCTCTTTGGCTCTCTTGCCGTAATTAAATTGAAATTTAAAGTTTTTATTTGAAAGGTTTCCAATTATTGACGATGCTTGATTATCATTTGTAAGATATTTATTCGATGTACTTGATCCATTATTTTTAAAGAACGTTGAATAAGCAGGTGAAAAATTCTGATTTGATCTATTATTGGAAACGTAATTAAAAACTGATTTCTTTAAATAATTTATACTGGATTTGTTCCTAAGACCACTGTAACTATTCTTATATACAATAGATTCATGAGATTTAGAGTTAACATCACTTACAGGATTATGCAAGTTGAAATTATTTTTGTTAAAAGTTTTCTTATGAAGAAAATTTGATGGAGATATCATATCAACATCCCTTAGCGTATATCTATCCCTACACATTCCATTGTTGTTGTCGTTATACTTTTTTATGGATGTTATCAAGCCATTTTCGCTGCTATTTATCGGAGTTTTGTGGCGATTATTACCACTAACCAAACCTGTGTTATTAATATTGTTTTTAAAAGAAATTTCTAATGATTCACCTTGTCTTGTTGCTGGAATTGCCATTTTTGGTGGAGGTGGTGGCGTTTGTATAAAAAGTTTTGAATCTTCTCCAGAAGTCATTATACTTTGAACATCATCGTTATTGAATAATAAAACTTCGTTATGATTATGTCCATTTAAAAATTCATCATTTTCGTCCAATGAAATATTTGGATCAGCATCAGGTAATTCAGTACTATAAACTTTATTTGCAATACTCTCATTTTCATCGCTTAGCAACTTACTCTTCATAAGTCCGTTTTCATGCAAAACATTGATCCCATCTAATTCACCACCTTCTGCTTCCAAATCTTCTTCATCACTGGAATCTTCGTATGTAGTAACATGATCACAACAATCATGGCAAACTCTCATTTTTCCCATATAACCAAATCTTTCTCCACCAATCAACAATGTGCAAGAGTTACAAAAAATTTGTCCACATATTCTACAATGATGTTTTCTTCTAAAAGTATTAAAATTTTTCCCGCAAGTAAAACAGTCTTTTGCACTCTCATCTTTCATCCAGTATTCTTTTGATAAAACTTTATTATTATTTAATTTGTTGGATTTCTTTCGATTTTGATAAAAGCCAAAAAGAAAACTTTTAGATAGTGATGCTGTCATGGATGAAGATACACTATTTAACGATGCAGCATCATTTTCTCGATATTTTTGTGGATTCGGTATTGGAATAGCTGTGACTGTAGATTTAGATGCATATATGCTAGATCTTTTTTTGTTTAAGTCATTGTTAAAGGAAAACTTAAGTGATGTATTGCGTGTTTTGTTTCTTAGACCTGGAGAAAATTGCTGTGACCGAGAAATAAGTTCATCCTCTGGAGTTGGATTCTTAGAAAGATCTGAAGACAAAGAAAGGTTGCCTTTGTCTTCTAATATTGCAGAATCTGAACTTTTAACGTCTAATTGTTCATCTAATCTTGGCATATCGTTTAAATTGACCTCACCTTGTGGTTTGACAATTTTAATTTTCTGTGAAGAAGGTGTATCTGGTAGTAGCACAGAAGAAGAAGTTGATGATGATTTAATTTGAATCTTTGTCGGTATGGATATATCGCTCAGTACAGGGTTGGTATCTACATTTGTTGTTGATTTTACGGACATGATTCCTGGCCTTGCTAAAAATTCTGGTTTATCCAAATTAGGTTTTACATTATTAGTACTATTACTATTATTATTAATGTTAGAGGGTATTGAAAGCGATGGCGGGTATTGTCTGGTGCTTCCATTAACATCTGTGTTGTTTAAACTGATATTACCGCTAGCGGTTCTGTTTTTATTGTATTCAAAACCATTTGTAGTCAATCTATTTGTTTTCTTAATATTTTGGTCACCCATAGTTTTACATTAACGTTTTGAATAGAATTATTAGCTGCGTAGTTTGAATAACTGAACATTTAATGCATATCTTTAACCTAATTTCCACATGTTTTGTTCGTTTTTGGGAAAAGCACGTTCATGTTGCGCCAAAAAAGAAGAAAAAAAAAGATACGAAGAGATCTTTCATTATACGGGAAAATAAACAAAGCAAATAATTAAGTATATAAACGAAAAAAAAAAATGTCAATAATGATGCAATAATTTGTACGTTTTTATTTACAGAAAATAAAAGACTTTGTGCAATGAAGTATATTAAGTTTTTTTCAAATGGTGTGATGTTTTTAAGTCTGTTCCTGCAGTTACAGTGGAGAACGTCTCAGGCTAAAAATATCCAATCCAAAGTCAAGGCCAAGCAAACAAATTCTACTTTGACTCCTCAATCAGATAATCTTAATTATTTAGATAATTATTACGCATATCATAACTCCAAGTTGCCAATACAATTGTCGTTAACCGATAATAATGAAGATAATTTAATTTTATCATTAAACAAGACGCGTACTCCGGGCAGCAAAAACTCACAGAATGTTCAAAGCTTTATCCTTTCAAAATATACAAATAATACTATGCACAATGATTGGAAATTTGAACCTGATTCATTTGAATATAGTAATGGATACAATTATACAAATTTAATTTATACTTTAGAGGCTGATCAAGAAACACAAACCTCTGAGAAATATATCATGTTCGGCGCCCATTATGATACATTAGTGAATCCCGAAGGTTTTATTGGTGCTGTAGATAGCGCTGCTTCTTGTGGGATTCTTTTGTATTTGAGTAAATTTGTGGATAGAATTTTCTATGAAAAGCAGTTGAACATTTTGGACAAGGTTGAACAGGGATATGGTATCAAAATTGTCTTCTTTGATGGGGAAGAAGCAATTGAAAAATGGGGACCTGACGATTCGTTATATGGATCGCGTCACATGTCAAAAATGTGGCAAGAAAATGGACTAATGCAAAAGATTGAATTATTTGTCTTGTTAGATCTAATTGGTGCCAAAACTAGTGAAAAACTATCAAAATATAAGTTCAACAGTTATTATAGTCAATCGCATGGTTATTATCAACAGTTGAGTGAGATTGAGACGAATTATTTGAATGAAAATGGTTTAGGACTTGAAAATAAAGAGCTTGACGCCACTAATCTAGTATATTTAATGGTAGGAAAGGTTTTAATTGAGGACGACCATGTGCCATTTTATGAAGCAGGTGTCCCAATACTGCACTTGATTCCATACCCATTCCCCGAAACGTGGCATACGCTGAATGACACTTTTGACAATTTAGATGAAAAGGAAATTTGGAAGTGGGCAACGCTAATAAGTGAATTTGCAGTACAATTTATTTAAATATGACTATATAGCCACATATAGGCATAACATCTATCTATACCAGTTCGTAGCATTGAATATCTGTGTGTTGCTGTGTGCTCTGAAGTGGCCATCGGGGACAACATACACAGTTGTTTTCAGTACCCTTCAACTCCGCGCGTGGAAATCGTATTATGATTTACATGTCAGAAAAAAAATACATAAAAGAGCAAAAGCCCCTTGGTATAAGAGACAGATTTTTCTTTTGGTTTTTTGGCTTCAAAAAGATTGGAACTATCAATTGATAATTGAAAATAATAGAAAATAGATTTATTGTAAAAATGACATCGCATTTGCAAGTATATCCTGATACGCATGAAAAACCAGCAAAATCCGAGGACTTTCTTAACTTAACAGAGCCTCCAAAACCTAAGGATACCCCAAACTATTTTAATGCTCCGGATTATGAGTTTCCTTCTACAGAATCTATTTTATATCAAGATACAAAGGAGCCACCAGTTGCTCCTTGCCCTCGACGTCGTTCTTCTAACTATCTTGACGCTTTAACGTTGAAAGAAAAACAAAAGGACAAAATCCTAGAACAAAGACGTAACTCATTTGAAAAATCAACCGTGTTAAGGAAAGGCTCTTCGTTACAAGGTATGGATTTTCAAGACACAAGACATGATATTCAAGAATCAAATTTAAGGGAGGAAAAACCTAATTTTTATACAAATTACTATCAAACATCTCACCAAAATATGGGAGATTATATTCAAAATAAAAATGACGAATCAAAAAAAAATGAAATACTTTATAATCGCCCTGATGACTCTTTCTTTAAGGAAAGCTATAGAAATCCTAAAGAGTTGAGCGGATCAAATGATGCAACAAAAAATAAACCCCCATTTACAAGAAGAAAATCAAGCTTTGAATATGAAGATTTTAAAAAAGATGTTTACGACAGATTAAAATTTTTTGATGGTTATTAAATTATTATTGCTACCATCTAATATGCTTTTGTAGTGTTTTTACTTTTTTTTTTTTTTATATACATATATATGTATATTGCCGTATTGTAAGTACATACGTGTAGTTGTGTATCCTTTGCAATTATAAGGATTCAAAAAGAAAAATAAAAAATCTTTAAATGTTTTAATATTTATCGTTTGTATTTCATTTGAAAAAAATAAAAAAAAAGGGTTGCTTTCAAATATCAATACTATTGAGCTCATAAATTGTTAATATTTGAATGTAATTTTTACATTAACCTATTTTGATTGAATTGGTTTACTTAAAAACAGACCTTTATTTTTAATATTATTGAATATTTTCAAAAAATTATATCAAATTGTAAAAAAATTTATTAAATTATAATTATCAATTTCATTATTTTTAAAACCTTTTTTTGGAGAACTCATTCAAAAAAATATATTGGAAGTGTAATAAAATGTTTAAAACATAAAAAAAATAAACAAAATATTAAAAAAAACATAAGTCCCACACAGTATCAGACAATTACTTTACTAAGAGATCAACTAAAAAACGTTGATATAATGGGACAACTAACAAATAAGTAAATATATGGAAAGTGTATGATGTCAATATGCAAGATATTATTCTATGATAAAATGTTGAATATGGAACATTTAATAATACCTCAATGTTAATTACAATATCGTCTAGGGGTTACTTCTTTATTAGAAGAGGGATTATTAAATATTTGTTAAATGACTCACTATGAAACAATCTAAGGCACTGTCGCGTTCTATTTACATTGTATAATAAATAAAATAAAATAATACTCTTATTAAATACCTTTTTATGTACATTATGTATTTTTTATATTTTTTAAAAAAACAGAATTGTAACTAATTAAAAAAGTAAGATAAAAAATAGACTAATATTTTTAAACCAACCTCTAAATAGAATTTAAATTAATTTTAAATAATACCAAAGTACTGTCATCATCTAATAACATTAATTTTGCCAGTAATCAACATTTGAACAATTTTTATAATAGCTTACACGTTATAGTTCATTTTAAATTGTACCGGAACTTCACATTGAATATTCTCAAGGAAATAATAAAGCATACTTATTAGATGGTAATTCAAACCTTAAAATAAAAGATTTTATGTCAAAATAACAATAATTTAAACCCCCGAAAAAATCAATTGTAATGTAGAGATCACCAATCTCAGACTTAAAATTTATTATTTAGCGGCCAAACTGAAGTTCCAGTAAGCCGAACATTATCAATATAAATTGGTATGGAGAGTATATAGTGCAGACATGCGGGAAACATGACTCTGGGATTAGAGTATTACTATATATGGTTGGAAATTACTGGAAAAGGTAATGAGGGGCAAATATTGGAGAAAGTACACATGAGACTGATGGATTCAGGTCTAGAACCATCAGCTCATTTAATGATTCCAAAAAGTGTAAAAGGCCATTGATTCTCACACTTTAGAATATTTAGTTTGTTTTATTTATATTTCATGTTTTATATTTAGCTATAAAAAGTCATCGTTTTCTCACATTAAAATTGTGATATAGTAGACGTAATATCACTTATATATTCCAACCCTAATTGACAAAATTAGGGTTGGAATATGGATGCGATTAAATACATTCGTATATAAAAACGGCTCACGCGAGCCAGTCCATAACTTACATACTTGTTACATAATAAAAGAGCCAAGATATTTAATAACTACATAAGGACTATCATATTCAAGATTAGATCGGGTTGTACATTACATAAATTAGCGTAAGTTAAGAGATATCACTACATTACAAATTTACAACAATTAGCGCAAGTGGTTTAGTGGTAAAATCCAACGTTGCCATCGTTGGGCCCCCGGTTCGATTCCGGGCTTGCGCATTTTTGCTTAAATAATTATTGGTAAAATTTTTTTTTGATGCGAGTAATCAAATTTGAAATGAATACTATTTCTTGTAAGATAAGTTTAATTCCAGATAGGATCATGCAATAAAGAACTATCAACGGTTTTCACTATGTCTTCCATTAGTTCACAAGTTCGTAAAGCGACTACTAAAATAGACCCAATTGTGACTGATTATGCAGTCGGTTATTTTAATCATTTATCGAAGACAACTTACGATGCTGTCCAAAGTAAACAGCTAGATTTGCCAACCGAAATATCATTCATTAAAGATCTTTTATTAAACGCCGGTGGTGCTGAGGAATCTATTGATATTTTAGCTAAAAGCATCTTGGAGCAATTATCTCTTCAGCTAAAGGAAAACCAAGCTAAGTTGGAACTTACTGGTGACACCTCAAAGAGATTATTGGATATCAACGTTTTAAAATCACATAATGAAAAAGCTAACATTAACGCTTCATTGAACTTATTGGGTGTTAATGGTGATATTGAACATACTGGTAGGAAAATGGAAACAAGAGTCGATCTTAAGAAGTTAGCTAAAGCTGAGCAAAAGATCGCTAAAAAAGTTGCGAAGAGAAATAATAAATTTGTGAAGTATGAAGCTTCTAAATTAATTAATGAACAAAGGGAAGAAGATTACGATTCTTTCTTTATGAAGATTAATCCTTTAGATTTTGGTTCTGCGGCTGGTAAGTCCAAAGATATAAAGATCGATTCATTCGATTTATATGTTGGTGATGGTCAAAGAATTCTTTCAGATGCTCAGTTAACATTGAGTTTTGGTCACAGATATGGTCTTGTTGGTCAAAATGGTATTGGTAAATCCACCTTATTAAGAGCTCTTTCAAGAAGAGAACTAAATGTCCCAAAACATATTTCTATTTTACATGTTGAGCAAGAATTAAGAGGTGATGATACATTAGCTTTACAAAGTGTTTTGGACGCAGATGTTTGGAGAAAGCAATTGTTAACTGAAGAATCCAAGATTAACGAAAGGTTAAAAGAAATTGAAAAGTTGAGAACTGAATTTGATGAAGAAAGTCTAGAAGTCAAGAAATTAGATAACGAAAGAGAAGATCTTGACAATCATCTATTACAAATTGCTGAAAAATTGGGTGACATGGAATCTGATAAGGCAGAAGCTAGAGCTGCCTCCATTCTGTTTGGTTTAGGTTTTAGTACAGAAGCCCAAAAAAAACCAACAAATTCCTTTTCAGGTGGTTGGAGAATGAGATTGTCTTTAGCCAGAGCTCTTTTTTGTCAGCCAGATTTATTATTGTTGGATGAACCTTCCAATATGTTGGATGTTCCATCCATTGCCTATCTGGCTGAGTATTTGAAAACATATCCATCTACTGTCTTGACAGTTTCCCATGACCGTGCATTTTTAAATGAAGTTGCAACTGATATCATTTATCAACATAACGAAAGATTGGATTATTATAGAGGTCAAGACTTTGATACGTTCTATCATACTAAAGAAGAACGTAGAAAGAATGCTCAAAAAGAATACGAAAACCAAATGGCATACAGAAAACATTTACAAGAGTTTATTGATAAGTATAGATATAATGCTGCTAAATCTCAAGAAGCTCAATCTAGGATCAAGAAATTAGAAAAATTACCTGTTTTAGAACCTCCTGAAGAAGAAAAAAGTATCAATTTCCATTTCCCAGATTGTGAAAAATTATCTCCGCCAATTATTCAACTGCAAGATGTTTCATTTGGCTACGATGAAAAAAATTTATTGTTAAAAGATGTTAACTTAGATGTTCAAATGGACTCTAGAATTGCTTTGGTCGGTGCCAACGGTTGTGGTAAGACCACATTATTAAAGGTAATGATGGAACAATTGAGGCCGACTAGCGGTTATGTCTCAAGAAATGGTAGGTTACGTATTGGTTACTTTACACAACATCATGTTGATTCTATGGATTTGACCAAGTCTGCAGTTGACTGGATGAGCGAGGCCTACCCTGGTAAGACAGATGAAGAATATAGACGTCATTTAGGTTCGTTTGGTATTAGTGGTACTTTAGGTTTACAAAAAATGCAATTATTATCTGGTGGTCAAAAATCCCGTGTTGCCTTTGCTGCATTATGTTTGAATAACCCGCATATCTTAGTTCTTGATGAACCTTCTAATCATTTAGATACCACAGGTCTAGAAGCTTTAATGGAAGCTTTAAATAATTTCACTGGTGGTGTCTTGATGGTTTCCCATGATATATCTGTCATCAATAGTGTTTGTAAGGAAATCTGGGTTTCTGAAAATGGTACAGTTAGAAGATTTGACGGTACTATTTATGACTACAGGGATTATATTATTTCATCTGCCAATGAAGCAGGTGTTGTCAAGAAACATTGAGTTGAAGTTTTAAGTTGATAATTCTATCATTTTACATAAAAAAATATATATTCCATGAATATATAGATATAACATTTTTTTTTTTATAGTGAAAAAATAATTTAGTTTACCTTAGATTATTAAATAATTTACATGTTATTTTTATCTATATCTATATATATAGGTATATTTAACTATTTCAATAATAATTCAGCTTTACGTTTACTGGTAACCGGATCTAAAACAGACTTAACTTGTACTTCGACTTTATCGAATACATAAACTTCCCTTATTTCTGAATCGCTTTTTGATACAAACGTTAATTTAAAATCGACTTCGTCAAATTGGGCCGAACCACTATCGTTTGTTAAGTTTTCTAATCTTATCAAACCTTCTACACCAAATTTAGGAACCAAAACAACAATACCGTTGTTAAATACTTTAATAACATAGCCAGTTTCAGTGGATTCATTATTTCTCATCACCTGACCAACATAATATTCAATACTTGCTCTCCCAGCAAACTGTGCATTTCTGTGCTTTTTATTAATATTTTTACAGATTATATCCATCTTATGCTTATCTCTGTGATCCAGACTTAATGGTTCGTAACCAATAGCACCAGCTAGTTGTCTATGAGCGACAACATCACAATAACGTCTGATAGGAGAAGTAAAATGGGTGTAAATATCGACAGCTAAACCATAATGCTTGAAATCAGCGTAAGAATATGCTCCTGAATAGAAGTATTGTGCAGCCATCATACAACGGGTAGACATAATACGTACTAATGTATTGAAATATGGATCTTTAGGATCAATACAACGATCCAAGGAGTCAGCCAAAGCCCTAGAAGATTCCAATGACACAGATAAGCCTTTTCTCTTTTGAAGCATTTCATTTAAAATTTCAAAATTAGTGGATGGTGGGGAAGCATGTCTTCTTAACATTGCAGTTTGAGGAAATGCATCGTAGATTTTTCTTGCAACAGAAATATTTGCTAACAACATAAATTCCTCGACCAGGGAGTTAGTGGCCAATAACTTTTTAATTTCAACTTCACCAGGGTCGGAGGTTTCACTATCCATATGAACCTTTACTTCGGGAGAGGCTAAATTTAAAGCACCAGCGTCCAATCTTTTTTGTTTTAACTTAATGGATAATGTTAGCAAAGCTCGCATACCTAAAGTTAATTCATCTGTTTGATTAGGATCATCAATTCTTAATTGAGCTTGTTCGTAAGAAAATGCTTCCCTAGATCTAATAACCGACTTGGTATAATCTACGTTTACAATATCAGCATTATCATCTAACTCCCATATAACTGAAAATGCAAATCTATCAATATAAGGTTTCAAAGAACATAAATCTGTACCTAATAACATTGGAAGCATATCAATACGTTTATCCACCAAATATACGGATGTACCTCTTGATGCACCTTCACCATCCAAAGCAGTACCAGTTTTGACAAAATGGGTGACATCAGCAATGTGTACACCAACTTCCCAGTTACCGTTAGGTAACTTTTTAGCATGTAAAGCATCATCAATATCAACACAACCAGGTGGATCAATAGAGCAGATCAATTTATCTCTCAAGTCTCTTCTCTTTTCTAATAACGGATCTTTGCTAGTAGCTTCAGAAGAACTTAAATCAGCCGGTGCTCTCCAATCATGGCCTTCAGCAGGAAGACATTCTAAAACTTTCTTTGAAAATGGTCTATATTCGACATTGTGTTCTAATAATAACGCTTCAGTTTCCGCCTCTGCGGATTCCACATCTCCTAAATCTCTAACAAAATGACCTAATGGATATTTGTGCGTAACTGGCCAAGAATCAACGGAAACAACAATTCTTTTACCAAGCAATTCAGTTGCACGTCTAGTACGAATTCTAACCTTTGGAAGACATTTGTCCATTAAAATTACAAATACGTTTTGAACACCACCAGTTTGTGAATCTACTGAGCTTGGAGCAATTTGACCAACATATTGTCTCCATGATCTTCTAGGAATGGCAACAACCCTGGCAGTTGGCTGAACTTTCTTAGATTTTTGAGCCATTATAGCATCTTTGGCCAATAACCTCCTTTGTTTGTCTGATATTATAACAGCTTTATTAGATTCTGCATTATTTTCATTTTCATCACCATCAGCATCAGGATTATCATTAACATCAAAATGTTCTGAATCAAGAGTGATATTAGATGGTGATTTCCATTCAGCTTCAGGTAAAAGCTCAACTACAACTTGGTCACCGTTAAAGGCTCTATTAAGGTTTTTCAACCCAACGATTAAAACTGGTTTAGAAAATCTTGGCAATGAAACTGAACCTTCTAAAAAGTTATATTCAGATATTTGAATATTACCTTGATATAAAACACCACTCTTCAAACCACCCATAATTCTAGCTGTAGAGTAATAATCTGGGAAAGTAAATTCTGACAAATCTTCTGCATTGATTGTATTATCATTATTTCCAGAATCTAGATTTGGAATTAAATCTTTAATTTCATCCGCATTTGACAATAGTTCTACATATTCATATAAACTTTTTGTGAAAAACAAACCGCTTTCCTTTTCCTTCTTAGCGGCTTCTCTATTTAAACGATCATTGGTCACCAAAACAATTTTAATATTTTGATTATTTAAGTGATCTGCATACCATTCACACGTCTTCCTAATGGCTCTATCGTTTCTATCATTAATGGATTCTTCAGGTTTCCTTTCGACGTATGTGTTTTCATTAAACTCATTATGGAAAACAATAAATCTCTTTTTATCATCACTATCTCTACATAGTGTTCTCAATCTTGTATAAACTGGATATGATCTATTTCTTACTTCATCTAAGACAATTTGTGGAACAATAACATCAAAAAAACAATCTGGATTTTCTAAAAGATCAATAGCTAATAAAACAATATTTGTATCCAAGACGACATAATGTCTGCCTAATGTTGACAACGTGGATGGTTCTTCTGCTAAAATAAAATTTGGCAACTCATTTTGAGCGTCAGGAACTGCAATTTCTAAACATTTAGTACATGCTTTTGAAAGACAAGGTATATCATTTCTCAAGTAATGTTCTCTAACAATTTTAGTGGCACCACCATTACGCGATCTAATAAAAACTTTTTGAGTAACCGTCAGACCTTCTGATAATCTTTTTCTACGAAGTGCAGAAACTTTAGCTGACATGACTAAATTGCTAGTATTTTAAATATGGCTTGATGTTTTTATCTGAAAGTTATAAATCGATGCCTATTCATCTCCAACCATTTTGTATTATTAATTTCGTATTTTTTATCAAAAAAAAAAAAAAAAAATTCACACTTGTTACCCGACTACCAACGTAAATCACGTGTAAACCAATTAAAACTTATAAAAGGCTTTGGTATTAAAAGTATACAGCACAATCCCTTTTTAGTTAAAAATGTTTGTATTGCAACTAAACAGGTCCAATGGTATTAAAACATTGACTGAATTTTGCTTTTCAATCGAATTGGTTACAAGCAAACCTTTTTAGCCTATGAAACTCGCAGCCCACATACACAGTGAAACAGCATTTCCTTCCAAAAATCTCCACGTGTAATCTTGGTTATACCATTTGATCTTATTGAGCTTGTAACTCAAATTTTGTTACGTTGCACTTTGTTTTGGACATAAAATATAAAGTGTGTCGTTCTTGATGATTTTTGTTTGGTTCAGAAGCGCCCGAGGAATCTCAAAAGTTGTATAAAACAGAACGCTTCCAGGTTTGCCACCTTAAAATATTGAAAGAATAATAATAAGCAAGTAAGCTAGAGGACGGTTTCAACGAATATATTATTTACAATGGGAGCAACTAATTTTGAATGTATGTTTATTTTAATGTTATCTTATTTGCTTTTGCTTTTATTAAAGGAGGAAGAATCATTACTAACACACTTTGTATGACATATTTATTTTGTTTAAATTAAAACAGTCAATGTTAAACACTCCGGAAAATCATACCCAATTTCATTATCCGAATCAGAAACAGTAAATGATCTAAAGGAAAAGTTGGAGCAGTTGACTAATGTTCCTTCATCGCGTCAAAAATATATGGTTAAAGGTGGCTTATCCGATCCTAATATGAGTAACTTATCCACAATCATTAAGCCAGGATCTACTATAATGCTGTTAGGGACTTCAGATGCAAGCCTAATATCTAAGCCAAAGGGTAAGAGCAATTTTATTGAAGACTTATCTGCTAGTGAACAAGTACAACAGTTCAATGATTTACCGATTGGTTTCAAAAATATGGGAAATACATGTTACATGAATGCGACACTACAAGCACTATATAGAATTAATCCGTTAAGGGAATTAGTTTTAAACTTTGATTCTTCAAAAAACAGCAACTCTGGTAACGCTGAAAATGAAATTCATTATAAATTAGTTACAGAAATTAAACGCTGTTTTGAAAATTTACAAGCAAAAAGTTTTACATCAGTTATGCCAATTGTCTTGTTAAATATTTTAAGAAAGGCTTATCCTCAATTTTCTGAACGTGATCCACAAGCAGGTTTTTATAAACAACAAGATGCTGAAGAATTATTGACTCAATTGTTTAGTTCATTTTCCATTGTTTTTGGCGATAAGTTCACAGAAGATTTCAGAATTCATTTTAGAACTACTACCAAGGATACCGCAAACGAAAATGACGTCACGATCAAAGAAAATGAAAGTGATTTAAAGGTACAATGTCATATTTCAGGTAATACCAATTTTTTAAAAAATGGTCTAATTGAGTCACTAAATGAAAAAATTGAAAAAAGATCCGATATTACTGGTGCAAACTCTGTGTATTCCGTTCAAAAACAAATCACCAAATTACCAAAGATTTTAATGGTTCAATACGTTAGGTTTTTTTGGAAGAGATCTTCAGGTAAAAAATCCAAGATTTTACGTAAAGTTGTTTTTCCATTCCAATTAGATGTCACAGATATGTTAGAACCAGAATATCAAAAGGAAAAAATTGAAGTTCGTGAAAAATTAAGAATTGTAGAAAAGGAAAAATCTGAAAAAGAACGTGAATTAAAGAAACGTAAATTAAATAAAAATCATGATAATGAAGATGATGAAATAAAAGACGTTGTAATGACTCCAAGGGAAGAGCATGAAACCAAGAAGGCTTTGGAAGAGAGTGAGCAAGAATATTGGAGAGATGAATATAAAAAAAGTTTTCCTAAAGATTTACAAAGAGGTGAAAATCCGTCTTCAGTTTATGATCTTATTGGTATTATTACACACCAAGGTGCCAATTCCGAGTCTGGTCATTATCAAGCATTTATTAGGGATGAGCTTGATGAGAACGTTTGGTATAAATTTAATGATGATAAAGTGACTATAGTTGAAAAGGAAAAAATTGAAAGTTTAGCGGGCGGTGGTGAAAGTGACAGTGCCTTAATCTTAATGTACAAGGGTTTGGGTTTATGAATTGAATGCCAAATAAACATCTTTTATTATAATTTAATTAAATTGAATATAAATATGTATAGATAGATAAATACATGACCTCGGTATATGTCATAATCCAAATCATAAATAAACTTTTCCAAAAACGTGTTTATCATTTAATAGATATTTTGGAATAAATATATTTTTAATTTGCAGTTAAATTCTTGAATTGTTCAACAAGCTCATAACAGTTCAATGGTTTGCCTTTATTTTTAATAAGACATTCAGTTAATTTCTTTTTGATGTTATCTTTATCACTCTCTTCAAATTTTTTTCTTCTTTCAGTATCCATTTTATTAAATACCTCTAGTTTTGTATTTAAATTTTCAACTTTTTCATCTAAAGACTTAGAAGACAGCGTATCTGCATCAACATCAGCCAGCAGTAGGGATTTATCTAGCTTATCCTCAAATCTTTTCAAAGTATCCTTTTCCAAATCAAGTAGCCTTTCAGAAACTTTTTGTTCTATAAATTGCTCCACATTTTCTCTTCTAGAAAAATCAGTATCGTTTGTCAGTTGTAGTTGGGTAATTATATCTTCTGGAACATCAAACTTTAAATCTGGAGTCAAATTTGATTGTGGAGTTGATTTTGAAGGTTGAGAACCCATTATTATTTATCTACAGTAAAATAGCAAGGAAAGCTTTTTTTATGGACTCAAAAAATCAGGTTTTTACAATGATGTTTACTGAACATTAGTTGATCCTTTGGTTCATTTTAAAATATTCCATTTTCAGTAAAGATGTTTTATTTTTTCCATGTTAAAGTGCGCGAAAAAAAAGTTTGTACTTCGATATCATTGGTCAAACATTTTTTTAACAAAATTTATTATTATAAAACATTGAAAAAAATTAGGCAATATATTTGATACAAACCATTATAACCGTACTATGATCAATTCAAACATGAATTATGAAGTAAACTAAGGACGCTGATTTAAGAGGCTATATATGAAAATATAAAAATCAAAAATTTTTAGCGTATCCAGGAAATGTCCTCCATAGGCGTATGCGTGTAATGAAAATGAGCGCTATCACCAATATAGTCTCCAATGTATCCACACCCCTTCATATTCAATACGTATGTACCTATGGATTACAGCTTGTTTGTTGTTTATGTAGCCCAAATACTATCTAATGCAGAAATTACACTAGAAGATCACATCAGTATTAGCATTAACATGACAAATGACTCCAAGACTTCTACTAAGTCTTTGGACCTTCTTTGAGTTGTATCACCGATCTTTCTGAATTTTTATATGGTTTTACAATTTTCACCAGGTATTTAAGGAGAATAACTTTGAAAATATCACTCCATATTTAACTAGTAAATAATTTTTCGAAGCTACACAAATGGGTAAGGATTTTTTTCTTTACATGTTCAATTTTTGCACATCCCAACAAAATCTTACCCACCTTGGTTTAAAGAACAACTACAAAGCCCGTGTATATCTTTATATGGAATTTGTGGTAGTAGTAGAGGAAAGTAACTGTTACAATAATCAATTGGATAGAATTTTTTTATGATGGTGAAGAGCATTCTAAAATATTTCATTTACATCATCAGGGATTAATGGAGGCCCAGGTTCTCAGTTAGGCACTACCGTTTCCGATAATGTGCTGCCTAATCATATTGTTAAACGAATACTTTTACGAGTTCTATATGAGGCAGAGCTCTTATATATAAGGATTTCTTAAGTGGGTCACTATCTGTGGATTGGTTATCTTTCGATGCAATAGGGGATGTGGTAGTAACAGTGTTAAATGGATTATCTTTGTCTAAAGAGTCATAATCGGAAGTTTCTTGATCGGGATCTGAGCCAGATGGTATTTCAGATATACCAGCTGTGTCAGAGATTTCAGAAAAACGTTTGAGAAGAGAATCAAAAGCTGATTAAATAGGTTTTTTTTTGTGTTAATAGAAAATGATATATATAACTAACTTGTATTTACTACTATCAACAGTCTTGCGCATGGATGGAATATATATGATATATCCAAAAGATTCCTTGAACATACATAATGAAATTATTATGTATATTATTTATGTATTTAATTAAATACCAAAGAGACTTATTTACCGAGAATTAAGCACAAAATGACATCAATACCAGAACTAACTAAACAAAATACATAAATCAATTTGTTATCTATTTGTCTTTTGAATAATACAAATTGAAATGTGGCAAGAAATAAAATTTTATGGCATCCCCAAGAACAGGAACTTAGTTTAGTTTTATTATAAATGAAATTTGGAACTCAATGTTATAAATTGAAACGTCACATGACAAAATCCTGAAGTTTTCGCAGTTAGAGTATAATATGTTGACTTTTGGAAAACGTCCAACGAACCATTGAATCAATTGACCATTGATCAGAATAAGAAAGCTAAGTTGAGTTGATACTGTTCTAAATGAAATAGGTTAATTGTGGAATTCTGAAAAGTATAAATACCAGGTTATTGTATTAACATCCTGGATATAATTTCAAGAAATCCTTTATAATTATTTTATATAATTTTGTATTTTAGTTAACAATAAAAAAGAACAATAATTTGTTTTTGATCCGTCATTCTAAATAATATAATCTCTTATTATATTATTGTTTTGCGCTTTCCATCTGTTATAATTGTTGGAATATATATCATATATTACGGTGACAATCAATGTTTTTCGTCTTTGTTTTTCTCGCTTCGCGTTCGAAAGAAAAACAAAACGTTTTTCAGAGAGCAAAACGAGATTATATAAATTTTTATATACTTTTGTAATATAAAAGAATGAGATCCAACTAACTTTCAAAGGACACATAATAGTAAATTAACTAGT
>JAJLYD010000020.1:0-16719 GCA_030571615.1 Jamesozyma hellenica | reverse complement strand
TTTTCTTGTGTGTACAACTTAGTGTACCACAAACCCTGTAATAACCTGATATCGTTAAAGCAAACATTATAATAATTGTAAAACCTAGCTAGAAACGCGGGTTAACGATTGTTATTATGTTAGAATGTTATTGACTTAATTTGACGTTTGTATCTCAAGAAGCCACTTGTTAATTGACAAGTTTGTGTAAATACGTCACGTATGACGATCGATGAAAATTTGCATTTACAATGTCAACGTCGCTGCGATTGAGAAAAACAAGTCAATTTAAATAAGTCAAGAACCAAGATCAAAGACCCAGAGTACATACATATATAACCAGAGAACCACGTCCATAGTTATATAGAATATATATACCCTTATTAGTTGTTCAAGTACTAATAAGCCATTGTAAATATATTCCCCAGATATCCACATAGAAACCCAGATCCCCCTATCACAAAACTGTGGTAAAGTAATCACTCGGATCGAAAGTATTTTAATTATTATTCTTGTTCTTCTTGTTCTTGTTCTTATTATTCTTGTTATTCTTATTATATATTATATTAAATTATAGAAGATAAAAAGTGAATATGAAATGATAATGAGAATTCATTTAACGGTGAGAATTCGTTGCCCTTTTATATGTTTAACCTCAGCAAATTGCAATTAGATTAAATCCCTTAATCTAACCTTAATATTAGTAATCAAATCTTCTATGAGGTTCTAAGTTGTTCTATCCCTTAAATTACTTTTTATTTTTTGCTTCTTTTCTAAATACAATAAAACTATTAAATTTTCTCTCGGTAGCCAAGTTGGTTTAAGGCGCAAGACTGTAATGTGTTCAACAAAGTAATCTTGAGATCGGGCGTTCGACTCGCCCCCGGGAGATTTTATTTTTGGACTTTTTAATTTCAATAAAATTTAGCGCTATAAATTCTATTTATTTGTGTATTTTTCAACTTGCCATTTATAGCTAATGAACAGAAACTGACATTAAATTTATATGATAGGAGCAAGCTTTCAATATATTTGGAAAGTTTCAAACAATTTCTTTTCAAAACAATCAAATTTTTGGTTTTTGCTACAATTTATTTGATTTTTAAATTGTGCTTTTCTTACTTTTACTGCTGTTGTACTGGTAATTTGCTAACTTTACGTCGTCGTAAGCGAGACGCGTAAAAATTCTTGATTTATTATTACGAATGAAAATTCTGACCTGTATATAACGAAACTAAATCTTCCATTAATGAAAATTAATTTGAATTTTTTAAATCAGGAAAGTACTTCAGTTTGAATAGAAAACATCCTAACGTGGACTGAAATATTTTGAAATTTGAAAAATATTTTTGAACATAATATGAACGAATCGACAAACAATGAAATTATAGTATCTGAACAGATCACGTCTGCTGAACAGAATAATGGGATTCAAAAGTCTTACTCAACTACCAGCAAATCAATTTCTACCGTGGAGGAAGCAAATGCGCCAAATTTAAGGAGATCAATGCGTACACCAAAACCAAGAACTGATCTGGATTTGTCTTTTGAGGATGAATATAAGAAAAGAATATACAAGAAAAAACCCAAGCCTAAACCCAAGCCTAAAGCTAAAGCCAAAACCAAAGTTAAAGCCAAACCGAAGGATAAATTGAAGGGGAAAATTAACAAGATTACTAAAAACGCAGTCAAAAAACAAACTCAAAATTTAAATTTAAAAGTTTCCTCAAAGATCGAAAATGGAACTAAACCATTAACTAAATCGCCTATGCCAGTTGCCGAACTTCAGGAACCTTCTCTCACAGAAGCAAATTGGGCCCCAAATGCACCACTGTTGTTTAATGATTTTAAAACACAGCAAAGTGTCATATCTAGGTTGAAAAATCCAAATTTGAAAACCATGCCTTATGCTGGTGATATAATGAAGATAATGTCTTTTTTAAATAAATTTTATTCATTTTTTGACAACGAACTTTTGAATTTATCATTTCAAGATTTTGAAGTTGGTTTAGATTTATATCCGGGAGCTGTTGATGGATCCTCAGATGGTATTTATTCTTCAAGTAAACAACGCATTGTAAAATATCAAGATTTCATTCTAGTAAAAGAAGTAATTATGTGTCAGGATAAAATGAATTTATTATTTTTAAGTCTACTTCAATTGTTATTTGATGATAGCGAAAAATATGAAATGGCAACTCTATCAGATATTTCTGGGAAAAACTTTTTTAAATCATATATTGGAAAACTAAGGGTCAAAGCTGCAGAATGGGGTTATCCTCGTGAATGGAGATTAAATAATGATACGGTTTTGGCTAATTCAGAAAATAGAATGGCGTTGTTTCCAGAAGACGATAATGAGGCTGTTGCTGATCCATTAAAGCCTGAAATTTTGACTCCAAATGTATATATTTGGGTTAACAATAAACCTTTACCAGACGAATTAAACCCATTATTAACATCAGGATTGATTGACGAAGGTCTGTTATCTCTTTCCCCAAATAACAGAATTGTCATGTTGAGATCCTTAGTTGATTGGTGTAGCGCACAATCTGGTTTAATACATAACGTCATTCACCAATTATCTCACATAAAAAGGGAACCTTCTTTTGGTATTCAAACTCATCATGTTGCCAGATATTTTATGGAAGGTCCTGAAATGACAATTAATTACTTTAAAAAACTTTGTACGTTGGTTCAATCAAGGTATGAAATACGTAGCAAGAAGAAACATTTTAAAAAACAATTGAAAGAAGGGAAGAATGAAGAACTTGCCACAAAGCTAAAATTAATCAAAGAAATTCAAGAAGAATTAAAATCTACCTCAAAAGAAGGGCAACTTGATCTAATTTTATCTTTATACAATAAATGGTGCCTATTATTTGAAGGTGAATTAGGCGATAACCCGCTCAGTGATCCTTATGAAGACCCAATTTATACGCTGAGATCTCAAGAATTTTTCATTGGTAGGATACCACATATGGGTGATTTTTATCTTCCAAGATTGCATACATACTCTGATTCTATCAGTATGAGTACGTATACTGATCTAAGAAGCTTACAAGACTTAAAAACAAAATTCAAGAATAAGGAATATAATGCTTTTACTTTGTTTGAAAATTATGGACAATCTATGAGCTCGCAATTCAAGGTTTTATACCACGATACACCAAGCTTGCTTCGTGATGTTTCAAAAGGAAAAGATATTAAAAAATCTGTTTATTGGTATGAAATTTGTCATAATACAGAAACACTAAAGGATTTCTTAACATTTTTAGATTATAAAATTGTTAAACCTGCGGAAAAAACAAAAGAAGAAGAAAATCAAACTGAAGCAGATGATGTTAAAAAAGAAAATCTCGATGACTTAAATATTAACAAGCATCCATTACCTAAAGATGCCAAATATAACACTTCTAGAAAAAAAGCACGTATCTTAAAAGAATATTTAACAGACTTTTATTATATCTTATATGCATTTGAACAATTAAAACTTGAATACGGTGACATGAAACCTGGCAGAAGGCAATTAAGAAGTTCACAAAGAAGTAGAATTAATTATAATGTGGAATATGAAAGTGATGATATGGAGTATTGATTCGAGGATTTACCAAAAAACTAAGCAAAGATTATAGTTAACTCTTTTTATACATATATATTTGTTTAAAAATAAAACTTTATTGTGTAATAATAAACTCTCATTAATAAGTAAAAAAACAATTTGTTAAATGATTCCTGCATGTAAATGTTAAATTCAATATTCTGGAAATAGCTAGTATTGTTAGATGTACGTCACTTTAATAATAATGAAATTATGGATAACTTTGCCGATAGTAAATTCAGAAAAAAAAAGAAAAGAGAAAGAAAAAGTCATGTTTATTATATATAATAAATATTAAAATTTAAAAATTAATTATCAGATGATTTTTCATCAATTTCTTTAAAACTCAAAACTTTATCTCGATTCATTGTCGCAGCTTTGACTATTTGAGCAAACGCATCTTGTGTTAAAGCAGATTTTATTTTTCTTTGTTTCTCAGTAAGTTCTGATGGATTTTCATTTGCTACGGACATTTCATTAAACGTTTTAGATAAGGAAGTTAAGGCAGAGCTTAAATTATTCAATTGCAAATCGGAATCGGAATCAAAACAATACATGGATCTTAACTTTTGAATTCTATTATTTAATTTAACGATTTCAATTGCCTCGCGCAATTTTTTGCGTGCATCGAATCCTTTCTTAACACTTGGTAATAGATTATCAGTTTTCAAAGTTCTACTGGTAATCCAAGAATCACTTAAGAGTTCAGTTGCCGTTGGTCTTTTAACTGGATCTAAATTTAATGTTTTTAAGATAAAATTTTTAGCTTGGTCAGAAATCGCATCCCAATAAGGTTTGTGAAATGTGACAGGTTGATCATTCTGAAAACATTCATCTAAGAATCCTTCTACACTTTCTGCAACAAATGGAGAATAACCAGATAATAAAGTATATGTTATAACACCGATAGACCATATATCACAAGGTTTTCCATGACCATCGCGAGTCAAGACTTCAGGAGCTACATAACCTAATGAACCAGCAGCTTTAAAAATTAATTCGTCACCTGACTTTAACTCTTTAGCAATACCAAAATCTGCTAGCACTAATTGAGAATTATCAGATTTATCAATATACAAAAGGTTTTCAGGTTTTAAATCTCTATGAACTATATCTTTTGAATGAATATATTCTACTGCGCTCAAAATCTGGATTAATATTTTTACAGCATCAACTTCAGTAAATTTTCCTTTCTTTAATATTCTATCAAACAATTCACCACCAATCGCTAATTGTGTAACTATATAAAATTTATCAGATGATTCAAACCAATCATTAAATTTTACAATATTTGGATGATTTAATTTTTGTAAAATTGAAAGCTCATCATATAACATTTTCAATTGAACATCATTACCTTTTAAAGCTTTTTTTAACAATATTTTAATTGCAACTTCTTCATTGGTATTAATATTTCTAGCTTGTCTAACTACACCAAAGGTACCAGCTCCTAAAGTCTTCCCGAAAATGTACTCGGACTTACTTGTCTTACCCGATACAGGTTTATGTATTTCTTCATCTGTTTTTTCGCTCATTCTTAATTATTATTAATAATAATATATATATATATTTGCAAGATTATAATTTTCTTTTTTTTTGTAAAATGTTAATTTAGCTGTGTTAAATTTGTTGGTATTTTATAAATATATTTTATCTTAAATTCGTTGTTTTTCATTTTTTCAAACATGTCTATTTTTAATCCCTTTTTACGCCACGCGGGGTTGGTTGAATACACAATTGCTGAATTTTTTCGATAATCCTACATACATAATAAGAGATATATTGTGGAGTGACAACAATATTAAGATTATGGTAGCAAAGGCTGTCACTAAAGTTAGTATGGTTTGTAAAGTTTTTATTTGTACATGATTTTAATAATATTTACTATACATATTTTTTTATCGAGAGGAACTTTGCTACTTTTGGATTATCAGAGGGATATAGAGTTTAAATTAGACCTAAATTCAACAGTTTGTTTAAATCAAAGGACATATTAATAAGTTTATTCTTGATCATCATAATAACCATTTTCTGTTCCAGATTCATCATTATTCAAACTTAAAGTGAAATAATCATCAACGTTATTAGCATCTTGTAAAGTTCCTAAATCACCAGGGGTCATAAATACAGTACTAGTAGATCTTGGTTCTTTTGGAGAACCCGGAACACTTAATGGTCTAGCAACTTTAATTTTTTTAGTTCCAGATAAAGTATCCATGTTATCATCATTTAGCTCTTCACCAACAAGTTTTTTGAAAAGTTCTGGATAACCTCTTCTTAATGCTAACTGTCTTGCTTTAACATATTCTAAACCCATTCTTTTCCAATCCAATAAATCAGATAATCTTTCTGTTCTATTTCTTTGATTAATTCTTTGTCTTACATTTTTTTTAGAAAATTCTTCCATGAAATCAACTAATTGTTCTACTGATTCATTTGGACTTTTATATCTTCTATCTACTATATAGATACCATAATCTTTAGCTTGATTTGTTTCAATTAAATCTTCCATATATGCACCAAACCCTGATAAGTTAGTTGTAATAGATGGAATACCCATAACTGTGCATTCAGCTGGAGTATAACCCCATGGTTCATAATAGGATGGGAAGACACCTAAATGAGAACCACGAACAAATTCATCATAATCTAAACCAAGTACCGGATTATTAGAATTTAAAAATTCAGGGTGAAATATGATTTTGACTCTATCTGTGGGTTTATTAAATAATTGGGCATGTCTAATTTGATTTAAAATTGGATCATTAGCGTCATCGACCATATTATGGGTTACAATTGGGGGTAATTTATTATCAGATCTTAACGCCATTACTCTTCTCTTTAAGGCAATTCTATCGGATTGGTTTAATAACTCTGATAAATCCACTGGTAATTCAGTTGTAATACCATTATGTGGAAATCTTATTGCGTGATCAAAAATTTTTCTACTAATATTTTTGGTTACTTCATTAACAGTATTTTCTAATGCTTTAACCGCAGCTTGGCTTTTCAATTCTTCAACTGTATAAGAGTTAGTCTTTGCAGGCATAATAATGAATGCAACTATTGTAGTTTTTGAACCAGATATTTTTAATCTATAATTTAAACGCGCCAAAGATTCAATAAACATATCTGCACCTTTATTCTTATATTCATATCTCCCTGCAATGAAAAAATATAAAGTTTTATCTAAATCAAAATCTAAATTACCATGAAAATGACCTTTAATAAACTCATTAATTTTTTCTTTTTTTAAAGCATGTAAATTTTGAAATTCATGCGTTGCTTGAAATTTAACAACGTTTATACCATTTGGTAAAATACCATCCGGTTTTCTCTTTAATAAATGTTCAGCTTCTAAGGCAGTAATTTGTGAAACGGTAGTAAAGACATCTGAAGTATGTGCCGCTGCTCTTTCAATACAATATCTATGATAAATTCCTCTTTTACCAGCTTCTTCATCGACATCAAAATTTTCTAAATTATTGTAAAAATCGACATTACCAGCTGCGCAAAGGTATCTACCCAATAAAGTAGCATGTGTAGTAAAAATGGTGACAACATCAATTTTTTTCTTTCTACATAAAGGTAAAGCGACTCCGGCTAACCATTCATGAAAATGTGCTACAATTGCATGTTTATGATCCAAATTAGTTAATTCTCCAAGAAACCAAATTACTGTATAACCTAATAAAATTGCCTCGTTAGTTTCAAAATCCTGATCAGGGGATGGAATTCCGACCAATGACCAAAGATCTGCTTTCCATTCATTTAAACGATGTCTAGTCGAGTCTAAATCAAAAAGAATGACACGTGGAGAACCTTCGACTAACCATTTACCATAAATAAAGTAAAACCCCGCATTTTGTAAAGCTTTTAAAGCTTTTTGAATTGGTTTTAATTCTTCAGTCCAATTATTTGAATCTTGCCAATCTATTTGATCTACTTCACTTTGATAAGTATATTTGTTTAAAGGTCCGATTAAATGATAGTTTTCTTTATATTGAGCCACAGTCACTGGAGCTTTTGATTTAAGCACAGAGTAAATACCGCCTACCTTATTGGCTACTTCTGTAGCAATTTCAAAAAGAAGATGATTTTGCAAATCGCGGGTCATTTTTTATTTTTTTTTGTTTATTCTCGTTTTCGTTTTAGTTTTTGAAGCTTTGCTGTAGTGGCAAATTGAGTTATTAACGACTAATGGCGGCTATTCTAGTTCCAACAGCTTACTATATTTGTTTCCGACGTGCAACCCAACAGCAAGCAAAAAAACTCGAGTTTTTATAGTCACAAGCACTGACGCGCGTTTAGGGGGGCAGGGGTCTCGGCGGCAATTGCAAGTTGCGTTGTTGCAACAAAGATGGGAAATCAACTGTGCATTTTCACACCCACACACCCACACACCGCCGGCTTGCGCGCCTAGATGCTTTCATAAATCGCCTCCCGCACTCTGTAATCTTCGTTCAATTCATCAATCTCTTCCCAATTGCCAATGATATCGTCACGACCCCGCACAACACCTGGTAAAGTTCGACCCTTCCCAAACCTTTTCCACACTTTGCGTGCTTCGTCGTCTGTTCCAAGATCTCTGTAAGTAAATTCAATTCGATTAGCTTTCAAAATAGTCGTCAATCGATTCGTTCTAGGAATCATATGAAACCCACCACCTGCTAAGGAAGTATATATGTAAACAGGCTCGTTTTCATACATCTTCCTAATATCACTCTTTTTAACTAAATTGCTAGTACCACTCTTAGTAACAGAATCACTTTTCTTACCTTCCAAAGACAACAAAAGATTATTTAAATCAGAATCATCAACAAATTCTAACTCTTTCAAAAATGCATCGGTTTCCGCAAGAATATCATCCAT
Source organism: Jamesozyma hellenica (assembly GCA_030571615.1). NCBI lineage: Eukaryota > Fungi > Ascomycota > Saccharomycetes > Saccharomycetales > Saccharomycetaceae > Jamesozyma > Jamesozyma hellenica. The sequence goes on along the minus strand of JAJLYD010000020.1, from coordinate 8,267 downwards.
AGTACCAGTATTTTTTTCACTAATTTCTGGTTCAAATTCTTTTCTCATTTGGTCTTTATCGTCATCTTTCTCACTCTCTTCAACAAAATTTAATCCAGAAATTTCTTCAGGATCTAAATCATGATCATCTGCAACAATATCTAAACTTGTAATCTCCTCATCTTCAATAACTAATCCCTTAGTATTAGTATCTGCATTAACATATTCACAATCCTCATTTCCAATTAAAGTATCCTCTTTTGTTTCATCTAAACTCCTTTCAATACCTCCCTCAAAACCTGCTTCAGTAGCATCACTTGATCTAGTTTTCTTATATTCTTTCTCTTTATTTAATTCAACACAATTCTTTACAGTTTCGTCAACATTAGCCTCTTCAAGACTTTCTTTGTTATCATTAAAACTGGGGTTTTCAATCAATTCTTTATTATCATCATTATCTGTATCTGCTTCAATTTTTTTCTCATCAGAAATTTTACCAAGCTTTGATATATCCTCTTTAACTGTTTTTTCACTTATCGATTCAATAATCGGTTCTTTAGATTTTTCAACAAATTCTTCTTTTTTTTCTTTTACATCTTTATCATGGGCGATTTCATCATTATTCTTTGTAACATCCTCTTCCACAGTGTTTTCAACTAAATTATCAATGTCTCTGTCAACAAAAACACCTTCAGTTTCTTTAATGGTTTCTTCTTTCTGAGTACTTTCACAAATTGTGTTATTATCAACCTTAGTTTCCTTGACAGGCTCTTCTTCTTGATGAGTATTTTCACCAATTTCGTTATCATCCTGAACGGTAGTTTTTACTTTGACTTCTTCAACCATCTTATTATTTTCTTCGACAACAACAATATTTCTACTTTCTTTTTCTGACTTTCCCTCATTGCTAATGATAGCTTGCTTACTCACGTCATCATCTCCAGATGTAGACTTGACATTTTTTTTCAAAAGATTATCTTCATCAGATTCACTCTTTGTCTCGTCTTCCATATTATTTTTGGACGTTGACTTATCTCCATCCACTTCTTTTTCCACATAGATATCTTCATTCTTTTCGATATCTCTTTTTTTAAATTCTGCATCGCAAATCTTCAACATTTTATCTTTAGATTCCCTATAAACTTCACTATTCAAACTAGTTCCTTTTACGGCAGAATCGTTCTTAATTTCAACCATTCCTTCAAAATTATTTTCCTTTTCATGATTTGAATCTGTTTTTAAATTATCTCTACCTTCATTAGCTGGCTCCATCTCCATCTTCTCAATATTTTCTTGGTCGATTTTTTGTACTTGTTTTTTATCAACCTGTTCTTTAAAATCATCTTTTGATTTGGATAAAGTATGCTTTTCTGGACTTTTTTCATCTTCATCATTCTTGGCAGCTATAATATCATCATTAACATTTTCAATTAATTCTTTTTCATGTTGATCATTTTTGTCAACAATTTCAACTTCCACCGAATTTTCTTCATCAACTTTATCCAATTCGTCATTTTCAGAACTTAACCCCAGTAATTTGGGTTGATTAGAGTTCGCTGATCCCTTAAAAACATTTGTATCAAAAATAACAGTATCGATAGATTTCAAGTTTTTCATTTCATCATCATTGTTATTTTTTAAATTTTTTTTTTCATTATCATTTTCTATTTCAGTATTTTCCAATAAAGTTTGAGAATCAGAAACTGCAGCTCTGATAACTTGTAAAGATTCATTAACAACATCCTCTTTACCAGAAACTTTTATTTCGGAATTCAACTCTGATTTACCCTTCAAAATATTCTCTTTAGAATCTTCTTCGATTTTTACTTCTGGTTTGAAAAATGTAGGATCAGGTTTTGATTGTGTATTATTGGTACTTGGCTTAATAGACGCGCTCATTGCTAGACATTTTTCTCCTTCCGTATTATCTCCTCTGTCATCAACACCTTCAGGTTCGTTTAAACCAGATAAAATTTCACCGGATTCTTCAGATGAATTATTATTCGTATTCGTAGTTATTAATTCAGAGGGCTTATTCAAATTTGACTCACTTAATTCATTTTTAGAAACATCTTTAAAAGCAATACTATTTGCACCAATATCCTTCCCACCGTCTTCACTATTGGCGTAATTCTTCGTTTCCTTCTCTAAATTAACTGCGTTGGTTTCATCTTGTAAATATTCTTCAATACCAACCATAACATCATCAAGCATTGTTCTATCCTCATTATTTCCTAACCCCGTCATATTAGCCTTCTTCTTTTTCTTTTTCTTCTTCTTTTTTTTCTTATTGTTAGTATGAATTGTTAAATCATTGGTTAAAGATTGAGTTGCATTAATCAAATGATCAATATCAACCTCTGAATTATTAGAAGTTGGTCTTTCTTCAGTTTCTTCCATCAATAAAATATTGCTATTATATGTTAAAATATCGAACGTCGTCAAGCTCCACCTTTTTTTTTTTTGAACATCAAAAATTGTGGTGTTATTATGCATACATAGTATATATTTGTAACAGATAGAAATCGGTGGTGAGGATATTTGGAAAAGAGAAATATTATCACGTGATTAGAAAGGTATCAAGTTTTATGGACATCATGAAATGTAGTATGTGTGTAAACAAGATGTACGGAGGTCTCCTAGAATTGTTTCTTAAGAAACACAATTGTTCGCTGTCAAGTTCGTCGACGGACGACGAGATATATATAAGTAATTGAATTATCTGCCAGAACAATTCATGGTTCTTATCTTTTTAGAAGAAAGGGACCAGCTTAGTTTTATAGTAGAAAACTGAGGGAAGGATTATTAGTAAACTACTGATCCTTATTCTTACCTTTTGAGCAAAAAAGAACAACTATTATTCTTACCCTTTAAAAGAGTAAAGGGAGTTGAGAACATTAAATACGTATATTAGATATAGTAATAGAAGTATTATGTTATTAAAAAATTATTATCATTAGAGGATGATTATAATAATCACAAGAACTATAAACAGCAAGAGCTTATAATTGGCGCTAGATATCTTCATATATTATTATACTATAACTATAAATCAAAACTGTAGTGCATTTTGCGCTTTAAAATTTCAAAAAAGAAATGCGCAAGCCCGGAATCGAACCGGGGGCCCAACGATGGCAACGTTGAATTTTACCACTAAACCACTTGCGCGTTTGTAACTGTTTTTGTGATATGGGGATTCCCTATGCCGGATTTGAAACATATTAGTCACCGCCGAGCCGAAGTTCTACTAAGCCGAACCTTATCAATATGTATCTATATAGAGATTATATAGTGCAAAAATGCGGGAGGCATGACTCTGGGATTGGAGTATTACCTGATATGGTTGGAACTTACTGGAATAGGAAATAAAGGGCAAATATTGGAGAAAGTCCGGCTCATTTAGTGCTTCCAAATGGTATAAAATACTATTTGTTTTTACACTTTAAAGTATTTAGTTTGTTAAATAGTTTTTGAACTAAATTATTTGGAGATTCCGGTGTTTTCTATAATGCTTTTTCTTTATTCCTTATTTCAGTAATTCTCCAATTTTGTCTTGCATATTTTTTTGCAAGAGCCATACCCCTGCATTTAAATTCTCTGCTTTAGCGTTTTTGTTATGTAAAGTAAAATAAAATGTGAAATAAAATTGACCTAGATCACTTATTTTTTTAGTTCTGGTATCGATATTGTCTGTTTGACGCATTTGAGTTGTCATTTTATGCTTAATTCTGTTGGGATGTACATAATTGCTAATACTGCACAATATATGTTCCGCCAAAAACTTATTTTTTGTGTTAAGTTTTGACACTTAATAAAACTGGGCTAGTAATAGAAGTATTAACAAACAAAATTATTATATTTATAAGTTTAAAAATTATAGCCTTTTAGCATGTTCTATTATACTAAAAGATTATTCAAATAATATTAAAAATACATAAAAGGTATTTAAAAAAAATGTCTAAAATAATCAGAAATATGGTCCACTTATAATATATATGTTTAATTTTTGATTATTGCATTTCATTTATCATACGATCAATATGGAACACTGCAGTGGCCTAGATTGTTTCATAGTAAATCTTTCACCAATATTTAATAATCCCTCGTTTAATACAGAAGTAATCATCAGAGAAGACTATAGTTAACATTGAGGTATTAGTAAATGTTTCATTTTCAGTATTTTATAATAGAATAATATCTTATAGATTGAAGTCATACAAACTTCATATATTTAATTATTTTTTGAATGTCCCATTATCTCAACAAATTAAATGGTCAAATCATTTTGTTTTTATAAATGAAATTAATTGTATTCTCAAAAATATTCTTCATTCTTTTTATTTATTCTTGAAAACATAAACACAAAAAAATATTATTAATAATCTATTTGGGTAATTATTTTTTTTTTTGTCAAAATATATTTTACTTTTAGCATATATCTTAGAAAAACTTTATTTTGAAAAAAAGCCTTTTTACTTTTTTACCCACGTTTATTTCTTGGCTGTTTCGATTTATATATTTCTGAGTTCTTTTGAAAAAATAAGTCGACTTTTGGGTAGTGTGGACAATTTCAACAGAACATAAAAATCATACAAATCACAATGTGTGTTCAATATGGTTAAAAATATATGAGCGATGTGTGAAATAAACCCATAATAACCTAATTAAATTATTTGTTTGTTTTAATTATCAAAATATTGTTTATATATTTTTTCTATTTTTGGCAATGTAAATGTTGTTTTTTTAACACAAACAAAAAAAAAATATTGTTAAATTTAATTAATTTAACAAAATATTAAATTTTATTAAAACATTTTTTTTCAACACTTACTTACTTTGAGTGTGATGTTTTTGTGTATATATATAAAAAAAAATAAACTTGTATATATTCATAATATCAGTTTAGAGGAACGTCAATTATTGTCAATAAATTTGTACACATTTTCGATTTAAAAGGAACGAACGCTCTTCAGAAAAATGTATAATTAAATTATTATTATTTTCATAGATAATATTTTTTTCAAAGATTATGGAAAATAAAGTAAGTTTAATATTAAATTAAAAATTTGAGCCAAATAAAAAGCCTTTAAATATATTTATTTTGCCTCTGTCTAATACTTAAGTGACAATTAAAAGTTGAAAACATTTTTTAATTTTAAAGTTATGAAATTTGCAAAAAGTAATAAATTATTAAAAATCACTTTGACATGAGTTAATGACAATAGTTTTTGAACCAGCATCCAAAAACAAACAAGAAAACAAACATAGAACTGTTATTTTTTTTTGGATCTTTTAAAAAATGAATAAAATTTTTTGTATGCTTATTATTACTACTACAGTAACTAGAAATATATTTTGAATTTAAAAATTCATGGAGTGTTATATTTAAAAAAAAATTACTGAGTTTTTAATTTAAAACTTTTTATTTTTTTAAATCTTGGATCTTTGGATAATTAAAAAAGCTAATACTTTTCCAACTTTATTGCAGTCATCGTCATTATTTCTAATTTAATTTGATACGCAGGATTTACATAGGCAACAACATCGTAAATCGTAGATTTTCCACGTTCGGAGTTACTCGGCCCGCATGAGAATGTGGATTGCCAGACAAAATTTTTGAAAATTTGCATACGCACACGCACAAGCAACCCAAATGGAAGTTCCACCTCATGCAATTCGTGACGCGAATCTTGCATATAGCCTCTGCGTACGCAGTGATAACACACCCTAAAATTGTCACGTTTGTAATGTCAATGCACGGCAAAGCTCTTTTACTGTATTGAAAACTTTTCACTAGCACTAAACAAAGTAAAGATATATCTAGCAAATGTTTAGTCACCCTGCTTCAAATTGGAATTAAGGCCAATAGTTGTCTCAAACTTGCCTAACATTTTCCTGAAAAATTACAAATTCCTCACAAATTTTTTTTGAATTTACGCTTCCTCCGACAATTCCTAGTTCCGAGGTGAGAAATATAAAAACGATTTGCATTTTTTAGATGCAACACTGTCCCATTTTTTGCTCTTTAAAATAAAAAGATAAAAAATACGTCGCTTAAAAACACATCTTCCTATAGCAAGCAGAAATCTCCAGTTTGAAACCCACAGAACTACTGAATATTTGGAGAATTTATTTTAATTAGATCATTTGGATTTTTTTGGACATGTCGGAAGTTATAGAGCTGATTAAAAGACGTGGTAATACACACTTTGCAAATATCTGGTATGGTTACTGGGCCTTAGCTGTTTCTGTTGTGTATCTAATATTTATCTTACTCTTAAGAAAACTATCGAACAAACCAAGTTGTTGGTCTCAACATAATTCATTCATGAACAATCTGCTTACAATAAACCCATTTTTACATTTACTCTTATTATTCATCCCACTAGCGATACCATTTTATGGCCAATACTCATTTATGCAGAATATCGGATTATATTCAAAACGTACAGGTCGTTTAAGTTATGTTTTGGTAACTTTAAATCTTATCATTAGTTTAAGACCTCCCCTTTTTCCATTTGGAAAAGACTATACATATGATGAATTTATACCCTTACATAAATGGTTATCAAGAATAATAGTGGTACTAGCAATTATTCACAGCATTGTGTATTTTGTCCAGTGGTCTATCAATGAGCGTATATCATTTATTTCGAAATGTACAAACATATGGAATTTCATTGGTATCCTTATCTTTTTTGCCGTTATATTTTTAATGATTTTTTCTGTAGCACCATTGAGAAGAAAAAATTATACCCTCTTCTACGCGACACATCAGATATTTTACCTTTTTTTTGTTTTAGGTACTCCTCTTCATGCTCGACCAGGCGTCACAGTCCCGTATTTTTGGATTAATGTAATTGTTTTATTTGTTCATTTTTTAAATAATATCATTACCGTAAAATCATCAATGGTGACAGATATTAAAAAGGAACAATTTGAGTCAGGAAAATCAAGTTTAACGATTGTAAAATTACCTAGAGACATACTACCGGATGTATATCCTCCAGGTGCTCATATTCGAATTACTTCTTATAGCACTTACAATCCGCTGTTTTGGTTCACTCCTTCGCATCCTTACACAGTAGCAAATAATTCATCCGATGACGAGATAAGACTTATTATATCTGAAACTAAATTCAAAATCATGACTCACAAAAAATACTTAATTACAGGTCCTTATGCCAGCAGTTTACCAAAAGAACTACTTGTTGATGAAAATAAGAAAGTTTTAATTGTTTGTGGTGGAAGTGGTATAGCATTTGGTTTATCTGTTTTTCAAAGTCTTAAAAACTTTAAAAATACAAATGTATTAAAACTAATTTGGTTACTAAAGGATTTTGATGATTACAAATTTTTAAATAAGAACATTGACATGACTGATTTGATTTTAGGTAAAAATCTTGATGTATTTGTAACTGGTCAAAAAAATAACAATGCTTCTGGAAGTGAGGATTCTGAGGAGGAAGTTTTTGAGTTAAATTCATCAATAAACAGAAGGAGAATTAATTGGAATGACGACCTGGTTGATTTTATTCAAGAAAAAGATGAAAACACATGGATGGTTTGTTGTGGACCAAAATTATTAATAGATGATGCATGTAAGTTTGCTGAAGCAAATGATGTTAATTTTGTTTCAGAATACTATTCATTTTAAAAAAAAAAAATTATATTGAACAAGCAGTTTTGACATGAATAGCGCTTATAAAGATTTTAGTTTTTTGAACTTATAAAAGCAATGATCTTATTTTTTTTTCCACCTATTTTTTCTTATTGCAAGTCTTGAGATACATCTGTGAGGCACATATATATTTTTTTAAATATAATTTGAGATTTTTTTAATATTTTAAAAATGTAAATATTTAAACCAAATAAAATAATATTTTCTACGATCGATAAAAACATTTTCATATGAAGAAGCAACAAAAATTGAAAATTATTTCAACAGATATACTGTTGTCCAATAGTAAATTATTTATTTTTGGTTCAAAAATTTAAAAAATTGCGCAAGCCCGGAATCGAACCGGGGGCCCAACGATGGCAACGTTGGATTTTACCACTAAACCACTTGCGCTAATTGTTATGAGTGTGTTGTAATATATTTCTAAGTCTTTAAGCCAGACAATAACTTTTAATCCAAGTTGTATAATGTATATTACTTGTTCTTTTTTATAAACTAAATATAAAAGTGAATTATAAAGTGGAAGACATATTTCATTTTCATCAGAAATATGTTGTCCTTTTATACAATTATTTTAGAGATGCACGTGCTTTGTTTATCGTTAATT
>JAJLYD010000019.1:23366-42523 GCA_030571615.1 Jamesozyma hellenica | reverse complement strand
GGGCACACGAAGGTAAACCCTTAGATCTATTTAAAGAAAATAGACGACAGATGAAACGTTGCACCCAAGATCAATAAATGGTATTTACTCTCCAGTCTAACTCATAAAGACAAAAGTCCTTACAACACAAATCCACATATGTCATGGGTCAAGAACGCCCCGGAGGGGTTCAACCTCAATGGGATATGGTATGTGTTGTGGTCAGCCGTGAATTTGCGTTACTTTTTTAAAAGAAGATTAAATAAAAAAAGAAGAAACCTCAATATCTAAAATGTTTTTGTTCAAATATAACGAAATTGCCATATTTATACCATTTCGGCAGTTGAAAAAAAATTCCCGTGAAAAAATTTTTTTTCTTGCATCGCGCTTTCACATGTTTGGGTGTTTTGTTTTTAGTTTGTTAGGGTTGCATGCACTGTTAATAAATGACAGTTAATTACAGAGAGATGGAATTTAAAATATTGGAAAATCAATTTAAAGAAACATTGCACCTTGATAATAAACCATTCCAAGATACGTGAAAAAATTTTCAAGCAAGTATTGTTCCTTCTTTTCAACATTTTTGCAATATAACGTAACGTATAATCAAACACAAAACGTTTCAAAACGATTCTGACAAACCCAACAGAATGCTAGTTCTGGAACTGCAGACTTTCCCCTTTTCAAATTTGGAAAAAACTTGTGACTTTCTGCTAAAAGATTTATTTTTGGTTCTTTTGCTGTTTTTTTTTTTTTTGGTCTGTCGCGCTTTCCTAATTAAGCCATCAATGACACTTTACATAAAACAACAAAATCCATTTGTAGTGCAAATTTGGAAAAAACAAATCTCAAAATTCATTTCGAGGAAATTTAATTTGAATTAAATTCAATTTTAATGAGGTTATACTGTGCATTTGTGAGAGGGGAAGTTGAGTGTAAAAATAAGCCCGTGTACGATATAACATGAAACGTTTTATATATTACAATATGTGGTAATCAAATGAAATGATATTAATGTTCTATTAAATAAATTAATCTTATATAAGTAGAGCTTTAATTTAGTTAAATAAAAATTATAATTGTAATGCAACATTTTTTTTAAACAAAAATAAATCACAGCAAAAGACAACAACAAAAATGAAATTTTCAACCCTTCTATCTGGTTTTTCTTTATTTACTTCTGCTACTGTTATGGCAGACTCCTCTGAAGAAACTTTATCTGAATTATCTCGTAAAATTCCTGCTGAAGCTGTCATTAGTTATTTAGATTTAGCTGGTGATAATGACGTCGCCTTAATTCCATTTAAAAATGACACTTCATCAGGTGTTTTATTTGTTAACACTACTTTATTAGCACAAGCAAACGAAGAAGATTTAACTGACTTATCCAAGAGAGAAGCTGACGCTGAAGCTTACTGGCATTGGTTAACTTTAGACCCAGGTCAACCATTATATAAGAGAGAAGCTGACGCCGAAGCTTACTGGCATTGGTTAACTTTAGACCCAGGTCAACCATTATATAAGAGAGAAGCTGACGCCGAGGCTAAGTGGCATTGGTTAACTTTAGACCCAGGTCAACCATTATATTAGGTAATTTGGTTTTATAAGTTCAAGCTCATTAAAATATATTTTTTTTTATAATTTTTTCCTTTTTCTTCGATACTTTAAATATTTTTTTTTTTTGTTCTTTACTAAAAAATTTATATATATATATATATATATATATATAATTAAACAAAAATTTTATTTTATAATAATAATAATAAAATAAAAAAAATATTTTCTTTCTTTTAAGTTAGGCTGTTTCCGTTGGTTTTCTGAAGTAGTTCAACCATGAGTTAAAAAAAGTTGCAAAAAAATTTAAAATATTTTCTAAAAAATTGTTATATTCTTTTGTTTCCTTTTTTTCAATAAGATCATTATTTTGTGATTTAATAATATTTTTAGATACTGAATTTTCATCTTGCTGTGGTAAATTTTCGAAATTAATTCCATTTGTTTCTTTGCCAACGGGAACAGAATAATTATTGTTTATATTTAGTGCACTTTCTTCCAAAATAATTTTTTTTTTATTGATTTTTGGAGAATAAAATAATGTTTCTTCAAATTCATCTTCGTCAGTTTCATTTTCCTGAGAAATTTTAAGCCCAACTGGTGACGAGTTTTCTACTACTAACGGTTTTTGTTGCTTAGTATCAGTTTCAAAAATGGTATCGTCTTCCGGAGATTCATTGTCTATGTTCAAATCTTTTTGCTGAAGCAAATCATCTTTTATTGTTGGAGAAGGTGTTTCTGGGGTCTTTGCAATTTCTATAGGATCTTCTTCTAGTATTTCTTTAGAGATTTCTTTAGCGTCATCTACAATTTTAGAGTTTCTAATTTTCAATAAAATTGCATTATTGATATTATTATTCTCATCCGTAACTGAGGTAAAATCCTCCACAGTGAACCAATTACCATTATCATCGATAAACTTGAAATTAATAACGATTTCACCATCCGTCACGTCCTGTTTATCAATACAGTCCTGCAAGTATTCGTCATTGACTTCAAACTTATAAATAATATCCTTTGAAAACACCACATCCTTCGTCATAGGTTGTGCCTCCCAACCGTTAAAATCACCCGCAATTTTCAAATTCTGGAAATGTTCATGTCTATTTGTATATTGAATATCGACCATATTCTATTAAATTTATTTGTTATTGAAAACCCGATTGTACTCTCTTCGTTTCAGTCCAGTCATCCAACAACACTTCACAATGTAAAACTGATTCGCCATTAAATATAATCGATTTCCAGTACATTTGCAACAATTCGATTTCCCTTAATTAACTCTGTCACTTCGGGGGGTTCCCCAGACATCGCCGTTAGGGCTGGCCGGGGTAAACTAGGGCTTAGTGAAAATACATGTTTATATTTATATTTATATTTATATTAAATATTTATGTTTATATGTAAATGGTAAATATATTCTGTTCTGTGCTGTTCCTTTTATATTCTCATTCGGATTAACGGATTTGATGAGGAACGTTACCGCAACGATCTTTCCCGAAATTGATCTTCAAGTCTTTAAAACTTGGAATCGATTTAATTTTATCCAACGCCAAAATAGCATTATTAATATTTGTAAAATTAACAAAACAACAATTTTTCTCAGGCAGGAAATTTATTTGTTCAACTTCACCATACTGATTAAAAATATTTCTTAAATTGTCCTGGCTGAAACATTCCTTATCGTTGTCAATATTACCCAGATATATATTTCTTGATGCACCATTACTTACAGCTAGTGCTAAAGCATTAGGTAATGGACCCGAATGTTTACCCCAACCAACTTTACAACGTTTCTTTTGTATAGTCAATCCATGTAATGAAGTCATAGCATAAAATTGAGCCGCTGCTGCAGGATCAATAAATGTGACAAAACAAACAAATCTATCCGATAATAATTTAATACTTTGTAAAAGACCACCGCGAACTACATTACAAATTTCTTCAACTTTAATATCCTTTGGTAAATTACCTAAATATATGGTTCTATTACCCAAATTATTTGGACCACCAGCTGATGTAGCAATCGCAGCTGCAGCTGCAGATTGTTGTAATAAAGCATTTGAAATAAATTCTCTATCACTAAATTGAACTAATTTTTCTAATCCAGATTGAACACCTAAAAATTGTGCAGCATTATGTTGTTGAGTCTTTGTAATAAAAGCACATCTATCTTTACCATAAAAAATTTTTTTCTTTGCATATTTTGGATTTACCTTGGCTAAATTTGTAACAACAGATATAGCCATTGAAATTGAAGAAAAATGTACAAATGCAATACCTTTATCCTTAAGTAATTTAATACAATCTATTTCACCAAATTGTTGTAAATCATCTCTTAGTACATTTTCATCTTCAATGTTAGGTTCTTCATTTAGTTGACCAATATAAACGTTTCTAGTTGCATCATCATTGGAAATTGCTGATGCAATATTTGGATCAACTCGAGTTGCTTTACCCCAACCAATCTTAATATCTCTACCATCAATATTTAATCTCTTTAAAATTGCATCTGAATGAAACAATAAAGCAGAACTTTCATCAACAAAAGATATAAATGCACACATTTTGTCTGGTAAAATTTTAACATCTTCAACAACACCACTACGAACATGATCTAACAATTCTTTAACGGTTAAATGAAGTGGAATATTTCCTAAATATACTGTTCTACTTGGTGCACTGGTAAAATTTAATGGATTATTCATTTGAATGTTTCCTTGCGAATTAAATGGCGTGGTTGGATTACCTACAGCTGTAACAACACCATATGGTGTTGAAACTTGATTGAAATTACGTAAAGAATTTTGAGATTGGTTAAATTCACGTTCATTTATATATTGATACTGATTATTATTGTTACTGTTATTATTATTATTATTGTTGTTGTTATTTAAAAAAAAATCATTTGGAGTTTCTTTATCACCATATGAATTAGAAATATCTGACATAAAATTCATATTAGACATTTGATTATTTATTAACAGCAAATCATTTTGATTAAAATTATATTGATCATCATAATCTTGAAAATTCATGTTCAAATTATTTGTCATATAAGAATGTGGAACAAAACCTGACGAATCACTTTCAAAATTATTACCATTATTATAATTTGAATTATCAAAATTATTTGAAATCTGTTGTGCTTGTAACTGTTGTTGCTCAGATATATACGATTGATTGTATGGATAAAATGAGAAATTATTTCCTTCTGGAATATTCATATTTCTCTTAATTTCGCCATCGGCATAAATTTCACGTGGATCTAAATTTGAATATTTATTTAATGTACCATTATTTTGGTTTTGGGCGGCATAAGAATGATTGTTAAAGGATGCCATAATGTTTCTATCTTTAATGTTTTTGTTTTTGTATTTCTAGTATTTTTTTTAAAAAAAAAAGAAACGATGATTAAAATAATTTATGAAAATAATATAAACAGTTAAAATTTTAATTAATATTGGAATTAAACGTTTACAAAAAAGTTTTTTTGTAAAAATGATGAGAAAAAATACACTTGTGTTATTGAAAGGGATAAAATTTATTAAACAGAGGGAATAATCAATTAAAATACTATTTCAATGGATGAATTAAAAAATGATAAAAAAAAAAATTTAACCAAGTAATTTGAAAGACTATGAATTGGAATTGAAATAAAAATAAAAATGGCAAAGAAATAAATAAGTGTCCTTTATTAAAATTGAATGATAATAAAAAAATAACAAAAAAACAAAAGCAAAGGCAGTAGTTTAAATGAAAATGAAAATGGGTTATATTCTATACTTGAAATTTCTCTAAGAAAAATATTTTATAAAAAAACAGATTGTGGAAACGAAATATTTCTAAAATAACTAAATCAATTTTAATAATAAAATCTGACTTGAATGAATGAACATGAACTGAAATAAACAGGGAAAATGAAAAAAAAAAATGGACGTGTACAACTGAAGAAATTTTACAGTAGATGCGACCGGACCCTGACTTGAATGATTTTAATAAAACAAAGTTCTCTGTGCCTGGTGCTAAAGTATTGGTATGATAAAGAATAACTCTCTGCTTGAATGCCACAGTTTTGGAACGGTATTACTAATGCTTCTGCTCGAAGTTGTGCTTTTGTATCCATGAAAACTTGCCATCGAGTTCAATTTCACACAGACACCAAAGTAAATCAGTTTCGAAAATTTTTTTGAAAACGTTGCGTCCGGGTAGTGCACTTGCCGTTTGGCGTGACTTTGTTTTCAGTTTTCACAGTGAAAAGTTGCAATCGTTATAAAAGAGTGATCGTATCTGTGCTGAATGAATAGTTGTGAACTGCACATTCGAGTGGAGTATTATACACCTTATTGCGTTACTCAATTGCAGCATCTGCTTATAACTCTTACCATCATGTTTTACAATATAATCCGTTCCAATTTGCAAAGATCTACAAGACAAAACATGGGGTTGATAAGCCAATTGCTGAATAAAACGTACACAAAGAATATCACTAGGGGGGTTTTAACCATGTCCCAAAAGACTCTACTGGCAAATACCGCCACAAAATCATTGAGCATATTGAATATTACAAGAGGTTTCAAAGTAGGTTCTGCCGTGAAAAAATTTTGTAAAGATTGTTACATTGTCAGACGAAAAGGCAGAGTCTACGTTTACTGCAAATCAAATCAAAAGCACAAACAACGTCAAGGTTAAAAACAAACTTCTATCAAATAATCATATATATATATATATATATCACATGTAAATAAAAATATAATACATATCAGTTGTAATGTAAATGCTTTTGTATGCTGCTCAAAAACGGCCTTAATTTTTTTCTTCCCAAACAGACAAACCAACACCACCAATGAGTATTGTACTAGAGTTTCCTATCTTTATGATATCGCTTGATCCTGTATCAGCAATGGTAGTATACTTTGCATTATTTAATATCAGTTCGTCATTTTTAACGTCCCAAACACGGACAATTTGATCTACTGACGTTGTCAATAATTTAGTACCATTATCAAATAAATTGCAAGATGTGATGGTTGATGATGCACCATCATATAACATACAGGTTACTTCACCAATCAAATTATCAGTCCCTTCATCTTTCGTAAACGTACTCACACCAATAGCATTGTCATCCCCACCGGTAAATATCTTGAAACAATTTTTACTTTCTTCGACAGAGACATCTAAAGTCTTGATACCAGATTTATGAACTTGTAATGATAATTCAGGTTTCATTGTGGAATTCGTAACATTTGCCTTTTTGATAAATTCTTCATCAATGCTAGCAGCTCCCGTATCAGTTACTTCAAAATCAGTAATTTCTTTTGAAATGTTATAAACAACTAAAAACCCATCGGTTGGGGCCACAATTAAATATATTGTTTTTTTGAAAACAACTAAAGAGGTATTAAAAATACAACATGTCTTGTAGCGATTACTCCAAATCTCCCTAAATGAATTGTAATTGTAATTGTAATACCACAATTTAATGGAAGAATCAGAATACACAGTCGACAAAATAAAATCATTAGAGTTATGTACAAAAATTGTATCAAAATCCATAATTCTCAAATCAGGATGTGTACTCAATGTTGGTAATGTTTGCCTTATAATAATGTATGGATTGGATTCAAATTTATCGTTTAATTTCCATAAAAATAATTCTTCTCTTGCAGAACAAGAAATCATCAAATGATCATTAATAAATTTTAATCTTTGCAAACCAGATACATGTTTTCTTTCAGCCCAATAATTTACAACTTTCCCACTAATAGGATTAAATTTACAAAGTTTAATTGTTGTATCTTCGGACCCTGTAACAAATAAGTACCCATCTTTTGGTTCATATTTATCATTAATAGGTTTGGGTAATATACTTATATCTCTAATTTCTCTACCATGTATACCATCTTCTAACGTTTCAGGAATAAATGGTTTGTAAATCTTTCTAAAATGTAGTTCGGAAGCTTTAATGTAAATTAACATGTACCCATGGTCTTTGATTGGACATAGCTTCCATTGTCTGTGTGCACCACCACATACTTGACTTACAATTTCATAACCGTTTTTTTCGTTGGACATATAAAATAAACTTGATTTGAAACCGTATGTGACGTATTCTTTAAATTCGTTATAAAATGCTCCTTCTAAAAACCCCTTAACAACTTTATTGTGATGGATTATATCAAACACAAGCTCACCATTACCTTTTTCTTTTGATTTTTCAAAGTCGATTGAGATGAAGTTATAGTATCCATCTCTATTAGTAACTGAAAATAGTTGCAAACCATCTTTAGATTCAATATATTTTATAGAGGTAGTAGAATCACCTGGATTTATCTTTCTTATCATGTATGTGTCACGTTCAGTGTCATTTAAATCAAAGATAGCAATTGTACTAAATCTGGATCCGACTAATAAATAGTTATTACATCCACTTATCGCTAGACAAGAAGAAACAAAGTTATCAGGTTTATCAAATTGATATTTCTGTATAACTTCTAAAGTCTCTAAATTTATTTTAAGAACAGTAAATTTAAGACGAGGATTTGGTGATTCTAATGCTAGTAAGCAATATTTAGAATCATAACTAGTGGCAATGGTATTAACAGTCTTGTTTAACTCCGCGATATGCAAAGATGAAACACATTTCACTGTTTTACCATCTATTGAAAAATTTAAAAGCAACAATTCAGCTTTATTATTGGAAAAAATCACCACATTATTTTCTTTAGACATATCACAAACACCAATGGTGTTTGAATACAATATTAATCTATCGTCTTGATGAACAAATTCCCATTCTTCAGAAATACTATCATACTTTAAAATTTTTCCCAAAGATGTGATTGCAACTAATCCGAAGTCAAACCAATGAAATCCTTTGAATATCTCCTTTTCATCAAGGCCAATATTAAATTTTGAAGAAATATCAGATATTGTGAAAGATTGTTCCTCATCTCCATATCTTGATGATTGTTTTAAATCGATTAATTTAATTCTACCGTCATTACCAGATGTTGCTGCAATCATTTTTTTTTCTTCAACATCGACACCCCAGACATTTTTGATCAAATGAACTTCATAAATATTCTTCATAACAAGAGTAACAGTACTAGAAGAGTTGTCATGAACAAGATCCCAAACTCTACAAGTACAGTCTTCCGATACACTGATTAACTGCGTATCATTGTTAAAAAACTTTAAATTCCAAATTCTTGCAGTATGACCCCATCCTACAGATAATTCGTTCCCATTAGACAAATCCCATAGTCTTATTGAACGGTCATCTGAACAACTGGCGGCATAATTTCCGTGTTCACTAACAACCACATAAAAAATGGAACCTTCGTGACCTGTTAAGTTGTGAAGTTTCTCTTCTTTTTTCAAGTCCCAAATAAGAACACCACCCATGACGGTACCAGCATTAATCAAGACTTTCTCTTCTGATATAACTTTTATGGATCCGGAGTAAAGAATGGATCTTTCATTTAATAAACTTTTCTTTTCCAATATTGTGCCCTCTAGATCAATCACGAGAACTAAATTGTAACAAGTTAAAAGATAATAAATGTCACTATTAAAATTAAATGTACCATATACAATCCATTCAAAATAACTTTTTTCTTTCTCGGTAACGTCGCTCTTGTTGATCAATTCTTCAACATTGGTCATACAAGTAGATTTACCACCATATATGATACAATGTTTGTTATCCGTGGAAAAATTAAATCCGTGAACCTTGTTGCGTTGAAATATTCTAACTTTATTAATTAACTTTTTTGTTTCATAATTATAAACTTGGATGAAAGGGCCCACCGCAACAAATAAATAATTTTTAAAGGTGTCATGAAATTTCACGCATAAAGAAGGTCCATAGTGAGACACATCTTTCAAATTTACGGTCATTTTATTAACTTATAATTCTAAAAAGATCCCTATCTAGTACTTTATTATATAAAATTAATTAATTTTTCCTAATAAAAATATTTAGTTAATCATCTTGGTGAATAATTTTTCATACGAAAATTTTTTTAATCTATGCAAGGCACGCAATGAGATTACCCGGGCAATAAAAGTGTGCTTATTTAGTTTGATTCTGTTGACTTGTTGATTGTACAGTTTGTTGATACTGATTTCCAAACTCTAATCGGCGATATACAGCTCTAGTATTCGGCTGCAATGAATTTATCATTCTTTGATGAGACGCGTTGCCTAAAGATCCCATCGAATGTTTCAAAGAGTGTCTGGCGGACATCGATTGATTCATACTACTTAAATGGGCCTGGTTCTTAGTATTTATCAAACTCGCTCCACTGCTGCTATTATTTACTGCATTTCCAGATCTATCATGGTTATTATTTTGGTTATTTGAGTTGTCAATATTCATGATGTTGTGGAGTGGATTGATTTCGTTGTTGAATGCCACAGATTCGTCTTTCCACATCGTCAATAAAACACGTTGTATTTTTGAATTCTGCGATCTTGGTAAAATATCGTCCAGTTTCATAGAATTTGGCTGGTTGGCACTGTAATTAACGAAAAATTCATTGTTAGATTGGTTAGATCTCGTAGACAAATGATGGTACGCATTTTTATTGTTACTTGATTTTGATCTTTGATTTAAAGATGTGTGATTATCTTCTGTAGTTTTTTGAATTTTAGACTCAAATCTGGTAATCGATGCATCCAAAGGATTGTAAAATCTTCTAACATTAGCGTATTCATGTGATATTCTTTCGAACTCTCTTTTCACCTCGATATTTGTCGTCATTAAAATAGAGTCAGTAGAACCATTTTGTAAATTCAGGTCCATAATTGAATTTTCCCTCTGTAACCATAACTTTCTTTGGGTCCTAGATTCGCTATCAATACCATCAGACTTCAAAAAATCGGAAAAATTATTTATTTTATTCGGTTTAAACTCATTATTTGGTGAAACAATGGAAGATAATTTCGATGGATCAACTTTAGTATTATCGGAGTTTGTAAAAATATTTGGCAAATTCCTTCCTTGAAACATATTGCTCAGTGGTGCAGTAAATTTTTCATTGTTCCTAATTGGTGCTCCATGAATATTTCTGTTAAGTTCAGAAGTTAATTTGGTCTTTACGCTATCGCCTAAATTATCGTGATTTAAATGTGAAACCTTGCTTCCAGAGGCAAAATTTGAATCTTGCAAATTATTCGCCAAACTAGAAAATAAATTTGGAAAATCAAATCTGTTAACTCTACTCTCTGATGAAAAATTTGCATTGTTCTCGTTTGTCTTCTTCTTCTCAATATTATTATTGTTAGTATTAAAGTTCTGTGATTCTGGGTATCTGCTCGACACGTTATTTAAATTGTCAAGTTTAACTTGCTCTTGAGAATAGTTGGAGTTGCTTTTCGACTGCAGATTTTGTTCTTGAGGCTTATTTTTATCATTTTCTTGAAACTCTATGCCAAGAGAGTTCTGTATGGATGACGGATTATCAAATCTTCTTTCGACACCCGTAGATTGAGAAAGAATCATATCAGGAATATATTGCTCTTTTAAACTATCGTTTGTTTCTTTTTCCATAACTTTATCCCTAATAGTATCTCGTTCATCATTTCCAGATGGTTCAATCGTAATATTATCGTCATTTTTATAACCATTATCAAGAAAATCAATTTTTTCATTTTTTCCTTTATGTTTTGTTGTCTGTCTTGTTAACTCATGGGATTGCAAATCGAGATTGTTGTCCAATCCCATTTCTTTAATATTTGCAGTTTCTATATGATCATCAACTGTACTCAATATCGGGCCATGAGAATTTTTATTAGATTTTGAAGACAAATTGCGATGCGCTACAATTCCATTTGTACTTCCTATAAGTAACGAAGATTCATTTTCGCCATCGCTGTCCTCGTCGCTATCATTATCTTTATTTTTTTTGTTTGATACTATATCTTTATTCAAAATGAGGTTCGATGGTGGTTTATAACTCAGCTTCCTTACTCTAGGCTCTGTTGTTTGAAAATTTTCCAATTTGCTTGATTTAGGATTTTGTGTTTCAACCTTATTATCACTGTGAGTCATTATACTGTCGATTGAAATTAATTTAGTATTTTCATCACTATTTTCATTATTCTTAATATTATCTGACTTTTTCTTACGGTCCATAATGTTCTCATGCTTTTGTTGAAGCCCCTCTTCTTCGTCTGTAAAATATTCCACTTCTTCTTCTTCCTCATCCGTCATCAATTCTCCATTTCTGTATAATTCATTGACTTCTTTCAAACTTAATACTGAGTGAATACTTTTAGTCCTCCTAGGTTTTAAACCAGGACTCCCCATATGACCGAGTGTGTGACTACTCATTCCCACTATGGCACTCGGATTTGATCTTACTCTTCCTAGAGCACTCATATTAAGCGCACTAATATTTCTCTTTCTAAATAAAGCATCACTTGATTTTGCAGATCTCATAGGATCTCGTTCCAAAATACTACCATCATGAGTTAAAATCTTCCTTAATCCTTTGAAACTCGCTGTACTCTTTGCTCTTGATCGGCTCGTAAATTGACGAACAGATTTTAAATTATTCGGAGGAGAAGTGGTTTGTTCAATATCTATAAACCTCCCTCTTTGTACCATTACTCTTAAATTTGACGTGTATTTTTATAATAATTTTTAATATACAAAAGAATGTTTCTTTTGCTTTTATGAATTATTGGTTTCTTATTTTAAATATTATGTATTTTGATAAAAATGGTTTTGTTCTACATTTATTAATTTTCAATTCCTTAGAAATGCGGAAGTTGAAAGTCAAAACCTGATATATAGTAAATAAAAAATCAAAACATTTGATTATAATTAAAATATATATTTATAACAAAAGCCCAGTAACATCATTGGATTTTTTAATTTTTACGATGGATTTGTACAAGGTAGGTGATTTTTACATAAAGAGAATATTCAACTCGGAAGCAAGAATGAATAATGCCAGTGGCTTGAGTTTAAGCCTAGGAATTGAAGGTGCTGACATTAATAAAAGAGACTTTAACGATGAAAACAGGATTAAAGTATTGCTGTTAGATAGTCATACCACTCCTGTCATTTCTATGTGTGCTACACAAAGTGATTTACTGAAAAACGAAATATACTTGGTGGAAACTGTTGAAAATAAGGACCGTGATATGATGAGACATTTGAAATGTTTGGTGTATGTTAAGCCTACTGATGAAACAATTGATTTTTTAGCAAGAGAATTGGAAAATCCAAAATATGGGGAATACCATATATTTTTTAATAACATGGTTAGCAAATATCAACTTGAAAAATTAGCTGAGGCAGACAATTTGGATGCAGTAGTAAAAGTCGAAGAAATATTTCAGGACTATCAAATTGTAAATGAGTATTTGTTTTCATTTGAAATTACGCTTAATAGTTTGTTGACAAACCAATTCAGTTGGAATCAAGATAGTTTGATTAATTGTACCAACAGTTTAACCTCGTTGTTATTGTCTCTGAAAATAAACCCTGAAATTAGGTATGATGCCAATAGCAGAGCATGTTTAAGTTTAGCTAAGAACATTTTAAGCGAAATTAATACAAATGAAAAACTTCTATTCGATTTTCCAAAAATGGATTCAAATCCTTGTTTAATCATATTGGACAGAAATAGCGATCCTATGACATCCCTATTGCAACCATGGACTTATCAGTCCATGATTAATGAATATATTGGTATTAAAGGAAATGTTGTTGACTTATCAAATGTTCCTGGAATTGATCAAAAAATGTCAAAAGTTACATTATCATCTAAAGAAGATAAATTTTTTCATGATACAATGTATCTGAATTTTGGGGAGTTGGGTGATAAAGTCAAAGACTATGTTAGTAAATATAAAGATACCGCACAGATTAGTAGTCAAATCAACACTATTGATGATATCAAAAAGTTCATTGAAAAATATCCCGAATTCAAAAAACTATCAGGTAACGTTTCCAAGCACATGGCCATTGTAGGAGAATTAGATAGGCAATTAAGGGAGAAGGACGTTTGGGAATTGAGTGAAATAGAGCAGAATTTGACCGTTCATAAAGATAATGTAGAAGATTTTGAGTTTCTTTTAAAACTGTTGAGAAATCCAAATTTAGAGAATTACTATAAGTTAAAACTTTCATGTATTTATTTATTAAATCATGATAATAATAGTGTAACTGGAAACATTGAAAAAGTCAACCAAATCTTGGAAATTTTAAAACAATTTTTACCTATTGAAGATGTTAATTATTTACACAAGTTCAGAAAGTATTTTCAAGATTATAATAAAAGTAATTCCGCACAGAAAGAAAACGATTTAACTAATGTTGGCAAAAATGGCAAGCAAGATTTTTTATTTAGTGAGTTAACCAAGAAATTTAACACAACTATAGAAATGCATCGTAGAAATATGTCAAAATCTTCCGAAAATGTTTATATGCAATATATTCCAAAAATTTCTTCTATATTAACCGAGATTTCCAGCAACAAATTATCTGAAAAACAATTTTGCTATTTGAATAAAAAAGACCCTATGAATATTCAAAGGCCGCCACCTCAGGATTTAATTTTATTTATTGTGGGAGGTGTTACATATGAGGAAAGCAGGTTTGTGCATGAATTTAATGACATGATGAAAACAGAACAAGAGGGAAAAATGAGAGTTATTCTTGGAGGTACTTCGATATTGAGCACGGATAAGTTTTTAAACTTTCTGAGATGAATTTTTTTGTTTCTAGAAAAAAAAGATAAGATATTATATATGATAAACCCAATTTATATATGTATATGATAAAAATGATATTATTAAAAGTAAGTTAATTTTTAAAAGAATAATTTTCTTCCCATGATATTATATTTTTTGTAAGTTCATCCATTAATTCTAGATTTTTATTATTTCCATCAAATATTTCATCCACTTTTAAAATAAAGGATTCATTTTCAACAAATTTAGTAAGAGATTCCTTAGTTGAATTTTCTTCGTTTATTTCACATTGTGTTTTCGATAAAAATTCTAAGATTGCATTAAGCCTTCTTTGCATTTCATTTAACGATGTTTGTTTTGGAGGCAGCCTTGGAATTGCAGGTTTAGTTATATCTATTTCAGCATTCTTGTAATTATTACTACTGGCTCTTGAACTTTTCTTTTTTTGATTATTTGCTGGAAGAGCATTATTTATAGCAGTTCTTCTCATAGTTGATTTCGGTTTCACTATTCTTGGGGATGATTTCTTAATTGGAGAATTCTGACTTGATTTATGTTTTTCTAATATTTTGGAAGTACTTACATCTGCTGGCTTGGGCACTTCTGACGGTGATGTATTAGAAGAAGCTGTATTATTTTGAGTTTCTTCGGTATTTATATTCTCTGTGGATTTTTCTGATGTTATAGCCGTTGAATCCGCAAATGAATCTTTAGTTGAATCTAACTCAGATACATCATTCATGGCTGAACCACTATCACGTTTATCATCTTCCTTTTTATCCTGGATAAATTCTTGTGTTTCTAAGATTTCATTTGATTCATTTGTTAATTCAGAAACTGAAGTTCTTTTACTTTCTTTAATCGCTTTCTCTAGCATTATTTGATATTGGATTTCTTCCCTTGCCAGAAATGTTGCTCTTTTTCTATCCTTTAATCTTCTGACATCTTCATCCTTTTTATCCTTTAGTTCATCTTCATCATATTTGTTATTTTTTAACTGGAAAAGTTTTTCATTTAAATTATTCGCTATCGCTTGTTTCTTTGCAACTGAATTGTCTCCTATATCATTATCAATACTTTCTGTTTTCTCTGCACTTCCATCATCAAATTTATTCTTATTATTCTCTTCAGTATTTTCAAAATCTTCATCATCACTATTAACTTGCTCATAATTTGTTTTTTCCTTTTTCAATTCTAAGTCAGTAGAACTAGTCTTATGATTTCTTTTATTTCTTCTCATTTGTCTTTTCCTTTCCTGTGCAGGTTTATATACAGATCTTTTATCTCCCATATCTGTCAAATACAAGTTATGTAAATCAGGTCTGCACAATTCACACCAATATTTATCGGGAGCCTCCTTAGACCCACCAGTAATGCCCACACAATATCCATGTTGCCATGTACTACATTTTTCACATTGTATGTACAAACCAGATTCGTCAGGTGGATCCAATTCGCCACATACACATCTTGTTTCGCCTTCATCCTCTCCCTCTTCTTCTTTCTTTTCTAATTCCGCTGATCCACGTTCTGGTAAGGATCCAGGTTCGTCCTGCTTAGCCGCCACATCAGGATTACTCTTGTATGTAACATCATCTGCATTACCGTTACCTGCATCTTTCGCAAAATTTTCAACGTCGTTTTTCATTTTCACTATGCTTTTTTTAGGTACTACAGCAGTTGTTAATCTCAAAATTTCTTCAAATAACGTTGCAATTTCAGCTCCAATCACTCACCTTTAATCCTAAATTAAATTAATTTTACCAACACATTTATTTTCCCTTTTTGCTTTTTTTTCCAAAAGAGAAAAAAAAACATTTAAAAATGTTAACCCAGCCCTAATATGCCCTGCTTTTGTTTTTATTAGCCCTAGGGTTTTACTCCGAGTTTTCGGCTTTCCAAATATTGGATTACCCGCACTAAAAAATTCAACAGAGGAAAAAATTATTCAAAAATTTGTCTTCGGCGGTGGCAACAACAAAATGCATTATTATTAATCCATCTATCTGCACTTTTGACATGAATAGAATAAACGAAGTAATAATTGTTGTATCCAACAATTTTATATACGAAAAGTTCTTCTTAACGTGTTTACCAAGGAATATACCACTTATTACAATTATTTTACTGATATTCAGCTTCATTGACAACAATACAGCACATCAGCTTACGCCTAGACATCTATAAACTTTAAGAAAAGACAGTGTCCTATACTTTCTATTTTAATCCTTCAAATTCAAGTTTAATAAGATTATATTTTATTTTTTAAATACGCGATTCCTCATTATAAGTAATTAGCAGGTTAATAACACATATATGAGAAGGAAAAGAAGCCCGTCTAACTCAAATAGCAACTTCACTGTCTCAAATCAAAACAGTGATAACTCTCCAAATTCATCAACACAAAATACAGATGAACTAAATACTAACGAACCTAATGACCCTGATGATAGTAGGTATCTACTACCTACTATCAAAAACTTAAATATTAATAATGATCAATCATCATATTCATCTTCTACTTCTACTTCTACTTCTAAATGTTCAGTATCAAATCCAAATATAAATAAAATACAAAATAATATTTTAGTTAATAACAACAACAAGCTTAAATTAAAGAATATTAATAATGAATATTTATCTAATCATTCTCATCACCATCGTCATCATGGTAATAGCAGTAATAATGGCAAAAAGAACAAGAACAAGAACCATCACAATTATCATCATAATCATCACAATAATTCAATTTATAAAGAAGAAACTCAGAAAGATCCAGTAAATGTTGATATTACTCTAGTAAATTCTTTTTCAAATTATGAAACCGATAATGAAAACCTACCATCTTCTTTATCATCTAATTCAACTATAACCTCGTTGGATTTATCTCATGACATTTCAAAAGCTTTTACTGCAACAAAATCATCACTTTCAACAACATCAGCAAATATTATGTCAACTATTGATGAAGAAAAAAATATTGAATTATCTTCTTCTTCTTCTACTTCTTCTTCTTCTTCTTTGTCTCCTTCTTATATGTCAACTTCAACTATTTCATCTTATTTATCCTCATCATTCCCTTCTTCTTCATCATCATTTTCTACTGCACCATCGTCTTTATCATCAACATTTACACCCATTTCTAAAAATTACATGAATTATGTTCCTCCTATAAATAATAGTGATCTTCTAAATTCTAAATCTAAATTATCTGCAATTTTATCAGAATCAACTCCTTCCACACTTTCTTTGTCAAAACCATATTCTACTTCCTCTCCTTTAAATTACGCTCCAACTAAAAAATTAACTTCTTCTAGCTTACCAGGTGACGGATCATACTCTAAAGCGAAAAAAAAGTCAATATTTATTAAAAGATATCCAAATGATCCGTTATCGCGTGAAGGTATTGATTTAGATGAAACTATTAAAAAATTGATAAAATTAAATATTCCAACAATACCAAATAAATCAAAAAATTTAAATAATCATATTAAATATAATTCAAAAAATTTCCCATTTCATTCATGGGAAATTCAATTAATTTGTTCAATATCAAGAGAAATTTTTTTAAATCAACCAACTTTATTAAAATTACAAGCTCCTATAAAAATTGTTGGTGATTTACATGGTCAATTTAATGATTTCTTAAGAATATTAAAGTTAAGTGGTTTACCAAATGAAACTAATTATTTATTTTTAGGTGACTATGTCGATAGAGGTAAACAATCTCTAGAAACAATTTTATTATTGTTATGTTATAAAATTAAATATCCAAATAATTTTTTTATGTTAAGAGGTAATCATGAATCTGCTAACGTTACAAAAATGTATGGGTTTTATGACGAATGTAAAAGACGTAAAAATACAAAGATTTGGAAATCTTTCATTGATGTATTTAGTTGTTTACCAATTGCTGCAACAATTAATAATAAAATTTTCTGTGTTCATGGTGGTATATCACCAAATTTAAATGATTTAAAACAAATTAATGATAATATAATTAGACCAACAGATATACCAGATAATGGTCTTATGACAGATTTACTTTGGAGTGATCCAGATTCTTCAATAAATAATTGGTCATTAAATAATGATAGAGGTGTATCATATTCATTTTCAAAAAAAAATGTTTTAGATTTTTGTTCAAAATTTAATTTTGATCTAATTATTAGAGGTCATATGGTTGTTGAAGAAGGTTACGAATTTTTCGCTAAAAAAAAATTAGTAACTATCTTTAGTGCACCAAATTATTGTGGACAATTTGAAAATTGGGGTGCTGTATTAAGTATTAATACAGGAATGATGTGTAGTTTTGAATTACTAAAACCGCATCAATTTAAAAAAAAATGATTTTGGTGAATTTACTCTTTTTTTTATGTTTCAATCTTTAATTTTAATGAAGCTTTGTTATTTTCTTTTTTTAAAAATTGTTATTATTTTTTCCTATTTTTATAAAATTTATAAATAAAATTTATGATATATTATTTTACTAAATAAATTTTAAGTTGGATTTTTCTGTTCAATCTGGAAATTTATAATCAAATTAATTTAGAAACTAGTATCTTAACAATTAAATGTACGTATTATCTACTAAAATTATAAAAGCAAAAATTAAAAATAAACTCCGATACGGGGAGTCGAACCCCGGTCTCCACGGTGAAAGCGTGATGTGATAGCCGTTACACTATATCGGATATTATTTACAAAGTTATATTGTACACTAAGTTGTACACAGAAAGCAGAATTTAAACAGATGGGAAGCGCAAAATAATAATATAATAAAAGATTATATTATTCAGAAGATCGGATCGAAAACTAATTGATTGTTGTTTTTTTATATTTAAGATACAAAAATTATATAAAATAATTATAAAGGAATTCTTCAAATAATTATTCAGGATATTGATATA
>JAJLYD010000019.1:10397-23266 GCA_030571615.1 Jamesozyma hellenica | reverse complement strand
TATTGTATTCCATTTTTAATTCTTAATAAAACTAGATTAATTTCTAGCTTTTCGGGCATACCTTGGAGTATATTTTCTTGTCCAAGTTTGTGTCATCTTATTCTATTTGGTTTACAACAAGTTATTTTACACTAAGTTGTACACAAAAAGCAGAATTTTAGCAGATGGGAGACGCAAAATAATAATATAATAAAAGATTATATTATTCAGAAGATCGGATCAAAAACTAATTGATTGGTTTTTTTATTGTTAACTAAAATACAAAATTATATAAAATATTTATAAAGGAATTCTTCAAATTATTATCCAGGATATTGATATAATAACCTGGTATTTATACTTTTCAGAATTCCACAACTAACACATTACATTTGTAAACAGGATCATTTCAACTGAGATTTCTTATTCTGCAATTACACTAATTACACTAATTACACCAAAAATGTGTAACTTCCTTAAAACTGTGTAAACCTTTTCTCAAACTGTGTAAGTGCTTGAGTTTTGACGTATGACTATTAAAGTTATATCATTGTATTCCATTTTTAATTCTTAATAAAACTAGATTAATTTCTAGCTTTTCGGGCATACCTTGGAGTATATTTTCTTGTCCAAGTTCGTCTCATCTTATTCTATTTGGTTTACAACAAAAGTTTGTCATAGGTGTTACCCAATTCGGAAACCTATAACCAAAAAGAGTATACGCGCCGCTGAGCCGAAGTCCCACTAAGCCGAATCTTATCAATATGTAGCTATATAGAAAGTATATAGATCGGACATGCGGGATGCATGATTCTGGGATTGAAGTATTACCATATATGGTTGGAACTTACTGGGATAGAAAATGAAACGCAAATATTGGAGAAAGTCCATATGAAACTGATGGATTCGGGTCTGTGCCCAAGACTATAAGCTTATTTATTGCTTCCAAAAAGTATAAAAGGTCGTTGCTTCTCACACTTTGAAGTATTTAGTTTGTTTTTATTTTTACTTTATATTTTATATTTAGTTATAAAATGTGACCGTTTTCTCCGGTTAAAAAAAATCATTTACTAAGTTGCCTATAGAAAGCAAAATTATATAAAATAAAAATAAAGGAATTCTTCAAATTATATGCAGGATATTCATACAATAACCAGGCATTTATTTTTTTTGTCGCTGTTCTGAATATTGATTAATGGCAGAATTGATATTATTAAGTGATGACATTACCTTGGTATTATTTCAAATTATTTCAAATGTGTTAAATATAAGATACATTTTATGCAAACTGCACATCTTATTTATACTGATCTGGACGGAACTGTTGGTATCACCTGTACCTTAAGAAAGGGGGACTGTAAATTCTGAATGAGAATACTGCTTTATGCTTATTCATCATTATATTTAGAAGTGACGTTTAATTTACTTAGCTTCACCATGGCAGCCTTTATCTTCGGTAAGTATTGGTTATGAATAGCTTTTTTTTTTTTTATTTAATGCTCAGTTTTAGAAAATGATATTCGAAGGTTTGTTAAAAAATAGATTACCATTTTTTTTCCTACTTTGTTTAGTTACAAACAAATATAAAATACAGAAACAGCTTTCTACTAATATCTAGACATCTAGAATTATTGATCTATTTATACTTGTAATTTATCGATTCTCTCAAAATCCTTTTTCTTCAACGTGTGAAAATTGTTTTGTGCATCCTGTTTTGTGCATCTATTTTCAAATCCTTTTCTTCCTAAAACTACAGTAGTCTTGTTATTTCCAACAATTCTACGTAGAAGTATTGATATCTCAGAATACATCCCGTCATAAAATGGTATCACTGCAGTTATTTCCATTTTTTCGGTTGTTTTTAATTATAAAATATAATGTTAAAATCTTAATAAAATATTATTGAATTATTAAAATCATCAAATAAATTATGGCAGTATTCATACTTTTCAAATTACAACATCATTTCAGATATTCCTTTTAAATGTTTAATTTATTTCTTAAAACATTCTATGACTCGGAACACAATTTTTTGACTTTTTCTTTGGTATGGTTTTCTTGAATCTTTTTTTTAGCAGTTATTAGCATAATGGTCGTTTAACCGTTATTCATCCTTAAGAAGATTATGCTTCTTATTATAAGATTTTCAGCACATGTTAAATATATTAATTTATATTATTATTTAAACGGAGATTTTTCCTGTTGGCTCTCTTCATTATACAAATTTTATTATAAACATATTCTAATTTATTATACATTTTTTTATTGTTCGCTGGATAAAATATTTTCCGTCACCAGTTGCGGGTTTTTGGATCATTAAATTAAACATTTTATCGTATATTACAATAGACGAATTTTAGCATCAAGAAATCCAACACAATCATATGTAATGGGACAGATAAATACTTCTTTTTCTTGCTAATTATGTTTTTAATAATCTTGTACAATTTTTCTAAATTTTTGAGTGGTCTTTATGTTATTTCATTTTGTTGCAATAACCATGCTAATTTACAACAAAAAAATATTGAAACCATTTTCAAGTATTATTAATACCGTTAAAATTATCAGGCCTCATCCTACCAATTATATGGAACCATTCCAACTATCCTTGCACTAACGAGTCCGGTAAGAAAATGGACTCAGAAGTTTAATCAAATGAGGTAGTTTTGCCACAAAATTACATGTCGGACGACGCTTATATTGATCAATAAGTTGGTAGACTAAAGAAACCATCAAAAACAATAACTTCGGAACCCAAAAACCTTAGACTCTGTTTTAGGTGTTGAAATGGCTTTGAGAGCTAATACACTTGACCCATCAGAACCTGGCAATAATCCATGGTCTCTAGATTTTAATGAACCTCGTACAAATAATATAACTCCAGATGACGATGCCATGGAAGTCGATGTTCTTAGAACATTTAAAAAGAAACAAAATTACCAAAAAACACCATATCGAGAATATAAAGAGAAACCAGCAAATAAATGGAGAGATCGGTTTCGTGAAGTGTGTTTGAAAAATAAGTTATGCTTAAACTGCGGGGAATCGGGTCATATGAAACAGGCGTGTCCAAAAAACAAAGCGAGTTCTTGTTCATACTAGAGGTTACAAATTTGACGAACTACAAAAAAATAATAAAGTCGAAAAAAACAAAAAAATAGAAAACAAAAAAAAAACAGACGGCGGTAAACAACAACTGGTTAAGATTGAAGAAACAAAAGAAAAAAGCTTAGGTTGGGAAAACCAAGTAAGAAAGGGTAACGAAGCGCAATTATATCCATTGGTGACTTGTGGTCCACTAGTTGGAAGAAGAAAAGAATTCCATACAAAATTAAAGAATGGTCAGGATTTATCAGTATTGTTAGATACTGGTGCTTCCGCATCGGTAATGTCAAAGGAGCTGGCAAACCAATTGAAACTTGTTAAACGAAAGTCCTTCCCCCCCAGTTAAAATTTCGGTAAACAAGCTAGAATATGATTTCATTCAGTCCGGAAATATTGAAGATTTCTAGGGTAAGGATTTAGAGGAAGTCTTTGTGATTGACATAGAAGAAACTCTGGTAGAGGGTAAAGATTCATTTAAAAGATTACCACTAAGGTTACAACAGAAGTAAAAAGGAACTGTTAAAGATGATTTAGGCAAAATTAAAAAGGAAAGATCAATGCACGTCGAGCACGAAATCATCACTAAAGAAGGAGAAAAAACACCTAGAAAACAAAAAAAAATATCGATTATCATCCAAATTAGAGCAAATAACATCTAATTTGATTAAGGACCTATTGAAGAATGAATTTATTGTGCCTTCAAAATCACCATATTCATCTCCAATAGTATTAGTGAAGAAAAAAGACGATGACTATTAATTATGTGTTCCTTATGGATTGTTAAATAAAGGTACACTAAATGATTCATTTCCTTTAGCTAGGTTGGAGATATTATTCTCAAAGATTGGCAAAGCAAACTATTTTAGTATAATAGATTTAAACGGTGGCTATCAACAGATAACCGTGAGACAAAAAGATGAACAATTAACTGCTTTTATCACACTTTCTGGAAAATATTACTATATGGTTGTGCCATTCGGGCTAGTGAACGCACCGAATACCTTTGCTAGGTTTATGACTGACATATTCAGGGAATTTAGTTTTGTTGTCGTGTTTTTGAACCAAATTCTAATTTTTAGTTACACTATGTAGACGTGTGGTATTGGGTAAGCTGAAAGTGTTACAATTGGTAGCCTTGAAGAAAAAAGTGTCATTTTGCGCAAAGATCCGTTGATTTACTATGTCATAAAGTTAGTAAAGAGGGTATTACTCTATCAAAAGACAAGTGTACAGTAATTAAAAATATGGTAGTCCGACTGGAAATAAAAGCTGTTTAAAGATTTTTAGGAATGTGCATTTTTATAGAAGTTTTATTCCAAAATGTAGCAAAATTAGTAAACCAATAAGAAATTTCGCTGCTAAAAAAAACTGTGGTTAAACAAATAAAAAGAAGCAATAACAAAGCTTGAGAATGCATTAACAAAAAAGACGGTAATAAAATATTGATGTTATTATTTTTTTTTACTAATTGATGTGGATACGTCTTTGCCTAACAATGGAAATGGATAATAACATTCTTAAGGGGCTTGATTTTTTTCTTTTTCTTAGCAGTTATGACTAGTTGATTTTGTTTACCCCAACCTTAACTACTTTTTCTTTATCCCACTTATTGATCTTGATTACCAAAGCCTAACCTAGATTGTTTACCAACCATAAAATGATAAACCTGACTATTTCGACTTAATTTTAAGATATCTTGTATTTCAACTGCCATAGGGCCAAGCTTAGTTTTACGAATTGTAAAATGAGCCTCAGAAAGCCTCTTGTACCATTTCAGTTTTACTTGAGCGATTTTCCTGAACCATACGGTTGCTTTTCAGCAAACCTTTCCGTCGTACCTGCTAAAAACCTCTGAGTTAAACTACTCGGACTCTCTAATTCAACCGTTACTTTTCTTTTTTTTTTTTTTCTGAGAAATCGCTGCTGTTTTAGATAATATAAAGTCCAAGTAAGAACAAAGTAAATATATTCAAAGCACGAGAAATCAACACGCTTTTATACTTTGAGGTTCTGAACCCAAATCAATCAGCCTCCCGTATAATTTCTCCAATATTTATGCCCTATTTCCCATTACAGTAATGGTGCAGTCATTTATGGTAATAACTTAATCCCTGGGTCATTCGTTCCGCACGTCCGCACTATATATTTTCTATTTAGATACATATTGATAGGTGGAATTTTCGCTTGGCGGCAAACTAATAGTTTTTAAAATCCGAAAATCCTTACAAGTAAGTAAGTACGTACCAATATGATCATTGAATTAAGATGTCAAGCAGAAAAAAAACTTTTTATTTACAACGTGATTGGATGGCTAATTTGATTGCAATAACTGTTACAAACTTTCTCTTATGAAGGCAGCTCTTCAAAAGGGGCAAAAATATGTGATAAAGTTTGATCTATATAATTTGTGAGCTCCTTACAAGCCCATTTATCAACTTTTGAAAATCACAAATACAAGGACAGTATTGCCATTTTATATAAAAAAAAAAATAAAGTAAGGTACGTACAAATATATAAGGGTTTTGTATCGGCGGGTCTTTTAAATGCGCCAGTATACAATGAATTAGTAGAGTAGCAAATGTGGTTAAAGGGCGTTTCAATCTTATAAACTAAAAGTTTTTCAGGGTTCTATGAATAAATATAGATTGTAAACTAAGTATAATAAATATAATTTTATATGAAATGACAAATAATTTGTTTATTCAGTCTTATAAACAAGCAAATAACACAATTTAATAGTATTTATTTTAGAAATCTAGTGGTGGGTTCTGCAATTACATTCAAATTTTCAATGCCAGAAATCACGTGATAATCCCGAGAATTAAATTATCAAGTCCGACACTGATCGAAAAATTTTCTTGACTCCTTTTCGTAAAAGAAAAACAGACAAAGAATTAGTAATAAATATATCACGTTTTTCTTTTTTAATAGTAATTGTTAAGAAAGAAAAGAATACGTTATTTTATAAATGAGTAAGGTAGTAAATATTATTATATATTGTTGTTATTTGAATTGGTTTGTTTTTTCAATTCCTTTAATCTATCAATTAATTTTTTTCTTCTTGTTAATGGTAAATTACCATCTTTTTCTGCAATATAATCATTCAAACTTGTAGAATTATTATTAGTAGCAGTTGAGTTATTATTATTATTATTATTATTGTTATTATTATTATTATTATTATTATTGTTATTATTATTATTACTATTTTTATTTGCTAGATCATAATAATCTGAGAAAATTTTTCTTCTTCTAACGTTAATAAACCAATTTGATAATTGAATCTTTGTTAAACCTGTTTTAATTAATAAATCTCTTTTCTCCTGTGATGTCGGATATGGATTATGTAAATGATTTAATAACCAAGAATTTAAAATTTGAATTGTATCTTTTGGTAAATTTGATCTTGATTGTTTTTTATTTATTTTAATATTTTCGTTATTATCATTATTACTTGGTAAATTTAATTTAAGTGGTTTTGTTAAGTTTTCCTTTGAAGAAATTATAAGCGATTGATTATTGGTATTATTAGTCGTACTAGTATTTATTACAATATTATTATTAATAGGTATATTATCATTATCAATTGAATTTAATAAAGATTTAATTGAGGGTAATTTAATTTGTTGAGAATCATTAAAATTCATTATTGATGAAATAAATAAATATATATATATAAATATCTTTATCTGGTTTTAATTTGCAAAATAGGAAGAGGCGGGTTAGTTAGTTG
This sequence comes from Jamesozyma hellenica, assembly GCA_030571615.1. NCBI lineage: Eukaryota > Fungi > Ascomycota > Saccharomycetes > Saccharomycetales > Saccharomycetaceae > Jamesozyma > Jamesozyma hellenica. Next base: position 16,449 of record JAJLYD010000019.1, on the reverse strand, counting down.
ATTATAGTAATTATTAAAATTTCCTTTAATGTGATTATAAATAAATATCTGTTGTTTTAATTTTTATTTTTTTTTATCTTTATGATAAGGAAAACAAAAGATAACTGAAGTCGAGAGAAAAACGGGGAACAGTAAAAAAATATAAATAAGTATATAAATATGAATCGGGATTATATAAATCTTGAAATTTTGAAAAAAAAAACCTGAGTGATTAAAAAAAACAACAACAACACAACACACAATCCAGAAGCAAAATTGAAGCACATTTATTTATTATATATATTTATATATATACGCATACATACATACATACATACATACATGTATCAAATTGAAATGAAAATGAACTAACTGCATGTGAACGTGATTAGATTATTAGTAAAATTTATAAATAATGTGCCGTTGACACAAACGTGACACATTTTTTTATTTTTTTAAACGGAGCGAGGGCGCGCTTTTGAGGGCTTGCAAAAGTGGATGTGGCGCGGTTGAAAGCTGTTTTGTATGCCATGCTAGGGTTGCAGAGCGGAGTATCTGGGTAACGTGAGGGTAGAAATCATCGTTTCATCAACAAGAATAATTGGTATCTTACAATGAAGATAATCATTGTGTTGAATGTTTAACCTGATGTTTAAAGCATGTGTAATTTTAATTCTTGCTTTTGATGTATCGTTTGTGCTTGGTTCAAAATAGAAGGGATATATTAAGTTTGAACATTGCAATGTTTCATTGTAATCTGTAATCTTTAATGAATTTAATTTAAATTTAAAACAAGGTTGTTGTTTCCCATCTTTGTCAAAATTTAATTTGGCAAGTTTGATTATTTTTTTCTTGGTGTAAACTTTATCATTTGGAAAGTTTTTGCTAATTATTGGAATTGATATAGTTTGAATTAAATAAATTGATAAATCATTGAGAACAAAATTATTTGTTTCTGAAAAAATTTCAAATGTTAAATTAAATTTTTTATTAATTTCAATAATTTTATTGTTTAAATAATATTGATAAATTATTTTAAATTTATCCCAATTACCAAAACCTATAAAAGGTTCATGAATTTCCAAAGAGGATAAATTATTTTTTTTAATTTTATTTGAAATTACTTTAAAAAAATTAATTTTGTGTGTTAATAAAATAATATCATTTAAATTTGAATTTAATTTTTTTTTAATTTTAATTATTGATTCAATACGATAATTGGTTTTACCTAAAATATTATTTACTTGATTTGGTAAGTTCATATTTGAATTTAAATTAAATTGAAATGGTAGAGTAATTTTTCCAATTTTATCTAAAATTAAATATTTTTCAATTAAATTTATTTGTAATTTTTTAATTGGTAACATATCAAGATTATAAAACTTATTATTATAATCAAGTTTAGCAAAATCTAAAAAAATTTTTTTTTTTTCTTTAAAATTAATGAATTCTGTTATAAAGCAAGATAAATTTATTTTAATTGAATTAATAATAATTGGATTACCAATGGGGACGTTGTTAATGTTGATAATTAATTTACCTGTCATTGGCGTTGAAAAAATTTCATTAGCATCATCATTATCATTATTGTAGTTTTCAAATGATAAATCATTTGGATCATCAAAAATTTTTGAACTGCAGTTTAAATTTAAATTTGGGAAAAAAATATTTTGAGATTCCTTTGATAATGATAGTTCGATGGTGAAACAATTATTTTTGTGAATATATTTATTAATGTAAGGATTATTTTGGGTATTCAATGAATCGTAAACTATAGTGAAGTTTTTGGAAACGTGAATATTACGCAATGTTGTGTTGCCGCAGGGCAATTTTTTGATTTTAATTTTTTTCAGTGGAAAAAGATTTGTGTCGTTGTCGTTGTCGTTGTCGTTGTCGTTGTCGTTGTCGTTGCCGTTGCCGTTGCCGTGGCCGTTGTGCATGGGCGGCTGTTGCCGGGAATAAACAGAACAAGCATTGTCACAAAGACGGCGACAGGAACAACAACGACTATTTGAGTGAAATGGATTATTTGGATTGCACCGACCATTACAACCTGGCACGTTCTGGTTTCTTGTTTCATCAAGAGCAGACGCAGTGCGGCGTAGCGGCAGGGTTGCTCTTACTGGCGGAACCCACGAAGCCACGAGATCTCTGCTGGCACAAAGCAGTTGACGGCAGCCAGAATGGCCCAAACGCTCCAAATCACTCATTGCAGTTGCCAGAGGCCGTCTTATTCCTGAACGAAGCCATTAAAGATCGACGACAAACGCTGTGAAATATCAGTGATGGTCGTGTAGGGCTTGCACACGCTCCTGTGCCGGGCCAGCACAAAAAAACAAGGGCTTGGAAGTCTGGCCACTGTCCGGAGAAACACCTGCAGCACACAGCAGGGTTACCCGGTGTGTCACCAACAATGAGTCAAAAAAATTTCAAAAAGAAAAACTGAAAAATTTTTATGGTTTTTCCTCAAACTGTAGGTTGTTTATGTGTGTGTGTGTGTGTAGGTGGGACTGAATCCAACAATGAAACCAAAGAACATCGCTGTAGGGTAGAATGCAAAAAACTCTTTCTGTCCTTGTTATTCGTCATGCATTTCCCATGTGTTCAATACCAATTAATCCAATATATATATAAATAATTGTACCAAATGCTTGCGGTTCTCATTTCACTTGACTTGTAATACCTTATTTCTTCTTTTGTGAACCAAGTAATCATTGTATATTTACATATATATATATATATATATATATTTATTCATTTATTTTGCAAAAACATGAGTTCATCCCCAATGTTCAACGCTAACGGCAGCACTGCTCCATCTGAAGACGTAAGAATCTTAGGTTACGATCCTTTAGCCTCCCCTGCTCTTCTACAAGTTCAAATTCCTGCTAGTCAAGTTTGTTTAGATACAGCTAAACGTGGTAGAAAAGAATCTATTGAAATCATTACAGGTAGAGATGATAGAGTTCTTGTTATCGTTGGTCCTTGCTCCATTCATGACTTAGATCAAGCACAAGAATACGCTATTAAATTGAAAAAATTATCAGATGAATTACAAGATGATTTGTTAATCGTGATGAGAGCTTATTTAGAAAAACCAAGAACTACTGTCGGTTGGAAAGGTTTAATTAATGATCCTGATGTCGATAACACTTTTAATATTAATAAAGGTTTACAATTTTCAAGACAATTATTTGTTAATTTAACAAGTTTAGGTTTACCAATTGGTTCAGAAATGTTAGATACAATTTCTCCACAATATTTAGCAGATCTTTTATCATTCGGTGCCATTGGTGCTAGAACAACAGAATCTCAATTACATAGAGAATTAGCTTCAGGTTTATCCTTCCCAATAGGTTTTAAAAATGGTACAGATGGTACTTTAAACGTCGCAGTAGATGCTTGTCAAGCTGCTTCTCATTCTCATCATTTTATGGGTGTAACCAAACATGGTGTCGCTGCCATTACAACAACAAAGGGTAATGAACATTGTTTTGTTATCTTAAGAGGTGGTAAAAAGGGTACCAATTACGATGCTAAATCTGTTGCAGAAGCTAAAGCTCAATTACCTGAAGGTTCTAACGGTTTAATGATCGATTATTCTCATGGTAATTCTAATAAAGATTTTAGAAATCAACCAAAAGTCAACGACGCTGTTTGTGAACAAATTGCTAATGGTGAAAATTCCATCGTTGGTGTTATGATCGAATCTAATATTAATGAAGGTAGACAAGACGTTCCAAATGAAGGTAAACAAGGTTTAAAATACGGTGTCTCAATTACTGATGCTTGTATCAGTTTAGAAACTACTGAAGTTGTCTTGAGAAAATTAGCTGCTGCTGTAAGAGCCAGAAGAGAATTGAACAAATCAAAGAACTAAGTTAGTTAATTGTCTTTGCTTTGCTTTCATCTCCTTTTTTTTTTTTTTTTCAAAAATTCGTGAAACTCATTTAAACAATTTTTTTTGTCACTTTTCATTTATTAAACAATTATTTAATTCTTTTTGTATTTATTTCAATGCATGTATTTTTTCAAACGTTTATATGCTTAAACCTTTGCACCCCGCCATGACTCAGTCTTCTTAATTAATTTATTATTATACGTTTTTTCTTTCATTTTCATTTTCGTTTTTTTTTTTTTTTACATATAATATTGTGACTAACTGGAAAAAAAAGTCTATTTTATTATTTAGTGAAAAATATAGTTGATAAAAATTTTCATTTATGTAATCTTTAATCTGAATTTATCAAGACAATTTTAAAAGAAACTAAATTATGTCATCAAAAATAGTTCACGTAATTGATGTGGAAAGTGGGAATTTACAATCTTTAACAAATGCAATAGAAGCATTGGGTTACGAAGTTCAACTGATTAAAGATCCAAATGATTTAATTAAATTGTCTCCTGAAAAATTAATTTTACCAGGTGTCGGTAACTACGGTCATTTTGTTGATAATTTATTTTCTCGTGGGTTTGAAAATCCAATTAAAGATTACATTAATGCAGGTAATCCAATTATGGGTATTTGTGTTGGTTTACAAGCAATGTTTAATGGTTCTGAAGAATCTTCAGGCAGCAAAGGTTTAAACTTAATCGATTTGACTTTATCAAAATTTAATAATGAAAACAAACCTGTTCCTCAAATTGGTTGGAATAGTATTACTTTAGATAGTCAATTAACTTACGGTTTAGATCCTTATAAACGTTATTATTTTGTTCATTCATATGCTTTAATTTTAAATAATGAAATTGAAAAATTTTTATCCGATAATAGTTGGAAAATTTCAAAGGCAAAATATGGTGATGAACAATTTATTGCAGCCATCTCTAAAGATAATATCTTTGCAACACAATTTCATCCAGAAAAATCTGGTAACGCAGGTTTAAAAATTATTGAAAATTTTTTAAAATCTAAAAAAATTGTACCTTTACCTAATTATACAGAAAAAGAAAAAAAATTATTGAAAAATAATTATGATAATTATGGTTTAACAAGAAGAATTATTGCTTGTTTAGATGTTAGAACTAATGATCAAGGTGATCTTGTAGTTACGAAAGGTGATCAATACGATGTTCGTGAAAAGGATCAAAAAGGTGGGAACGACGTTAGAAATTTGGGCAAACCAGTTCAATTAGCTCAAAAATACTATCAACAAGGTGCTGATGAAGTTACATTTTTAAACATTACATCATTTAGAGATTGTCCTTTAAAAGATACTCCAATGTTAGATGTCTTAAAGTTAGCAGCAAAGACTGTATTTGTACCACTTACGGTCGGAGGTGGTATTAAAGATGTTATTGACACAGATGGAACAAAAATCCCAGCATTAAATGTAGCAGGCTTATATTTTAGATCTGGTGCTGATAAAGTCTCTATTGGTACAGATGCAGTATATGCAGCAGAAAAATTTTATGAATTAGGTGGGAGAGGTGATGGTACTTCGCCAATAGAAACCATCTCAAAAGCATACGGTGCTCAAGCCGTTGTCATTTCTGTTGATCCTAAAAAAGTTTACGTAAATGATCCATCAGAAACCAAAAATAAAACAATTAAAACACAATTCCCAGATTCAGAAGGTCGTACTTGGTGTTGGTACCAATGTACTATTAAAGGCGGTAGAGAATATAGAGATTTAGGTGTTTGGGAGTTAACCAGAGCATGCGAATCATTAGGTGCAGGTGAAATCTTATTAAATTGTATAGATAAAGATGGATCTAACTCTGGTTATGATTTAGAATTAATTAATCACGTTAAAGAAGCTGTAAATATTCCAGTCATTGCGTCCAGTGGTGCTGGTAAACCTAAAGATTTTGAAGATGGTTTTGTAGAAGGTAAGGCCGATGCATGTTTAGGTGCCGGTATTTTTCACAGAGGTGAATATACAGTCAATGAAGTTAAAGATTATTTACTTGAACATGATTTGAAAGTAAGAATGGATCGTGAATAAATGAATAATTATTAAAAAAAAAACATTTTACAATGATATAATTTTATAAAAATATATTTTACTTAATTTAACTTGGAATAAAATATTAAATTTTATTATTATTATTATTTTTTTTTTTTTTTTTT
>JAJLYD010000019.1:0-10297 GCA_030571615.1 Jamesozyma hellenica | reverse complement strand
AAATCAATTATGGCTAGAGCAACAAATTCCAGGGCTAAGAAACAAAGACATGACCCATTATTAAAGGATATCAATTCTGCAGATGGTAATTTAAAAAAATTAAAAAACAAGACATCTGGTGGTGATGATAAAGATGATGAAGAATATATTGATTCAAAGACTTCTAGAAAAATTCTACAATTAGCAAAAGAACAACAAGATGAAATTGCTGAAGAAGAAGATGTTGAAAACCAAGAGTCCGCTCAAAAGGCTGCAAGATTTAAGACTATGGACTATACCAATGAAGATGATGATGAAGAAGAAGAACAAGAAGGTGATTTTTCAGATTTTGAACCAGAAGGGGAATATTTGGAAGGAGAAGAAGAAGAGGAAGAAGAACTAGTCGAAATTGATGAAGAAGATGCAGCTCTTTTTGAACAATACTTTAAGAAAGCGGAAGATTTCAATTCCGTTAATGGTAGTTATAACTTAGCTGATAAAATTATGGCATCTATTAGAGAAAAAGAATCACAATTAGATGAAGAAGCCATGGAAGTTGAAAGAGCTGAAAATTTATCCGGAAGCGTTTCAGAACACAGACCAACCGAAGGTGTTGCTTTACCTGAAAAAGTCATTAGGGCATATACTACAGTCGGTACCATTTTAAAGACATGGACCCACGGTAAATTACCAAAGTTATTCAAAGTCATTCCTTCTTTAAGAAATTGGCAAGATGTGTTGTACGTTACAAATCCAGAAGCATGGTCTCCACATATTGTTTATGAGGCAACAAAATTATTTGTATCCAATCTTTCTGCGAAAGAATCTCAAAAGTTTGTTAATTCAGTTTTGTTAGAACGTTTTCGTGAAAACATTGAAAATAACGAAGATCATTCTCTGAATTACCATATCTATCGTGCAATTAAGAAATCTCTTTATAAACCAAGTGCTTTTTTTAAAGGTTTCTTATTTCCGTTAGTCGAAACTGGTTGTAATATTCGTGAAGCAACAATTGCAGGAAGTGTGCTTTCCAAGGTTTCCGTTCCAGCATTGCATTCTTCAGCTGCATTAAGTTATTTATTAAGATTACCGTTCACTCCAGCTACTACAGTTTTTATCAAAATCTTATTAGATAAAAAATATGCCTTACCATATCAAACTGTCGATGAATGTGTATACTATTTTATGAGATTTAGAATTTTAGATGATGGTAGTAATGGTGAAGATGCTACAAGAACTTTACCTGTCATATGGCATAAAGCCTTTTTAACTTTTGCACAACGTTACAAAAATGATATCACGGAAGATCAAAGAGATTTTCTATTAGAAACCGTCCGTCAAAGAGGTCACAAGGATATTGGACCAGAAATTAGAAGAGAGTTATTAGCAGGTGAATCACGAGAATTTGTTGATCCAAATGAAGTTAAGGATGGTATGATGATAGATGTTCAATAAATGCAGTTAGTTTTCACAAATAAATTTATAAATATTGGGAAGAAAATTATGGAACTATAACTATATTAATTAGTGTTTATATATATAAACTTGTATATTAAAAACAAATACAATTAATTAGTTTTCTTTGAGTGTTTATACAAATGAGCAAGAAATACGCTGTTCATTAAATTCTTTCTTACAAACATAAACGTTCATAGATAATAGCCAATATAAAGTGTTTATTTATATTCCACTTTAAACTCTACATCAAAATCAAGAACTTCACCAAAAACGTGAAACAGATTAAGTGATAAGAAAAAAAAAATTTTCGCCCACCTACTATCAAACTATGAACCGTGAAATAACTTGGTCATTGTTAGCGAAAAAGGGCGTGAAATAAATCGACTCTTGAACCGATAGTTAAAAGATAAAGCGTAATTGTATGAATCAATAAGCTAACGGATTTTGAAAACTTGAAATCACAATAAACCATGAGAAAAACTCCCACACTGTAAACCATGAATATCTAGTAAAAAAAAACCACTTACAAATCCATTTGAACTCATCCCGTATTTAACATGGTCCTGAGTTTCTTAAAGTGAAGGTAAAAAAATAAATTAAATATTTGAAAAAAAGACAGGCCTGTTTATATAATAAACACTCGCAAAATAAAATTTCATTTTTGCCAAAAATTTTTCTCAAGTGGAAAAAAATTGTTTACAGCACTGTGCGGGTAACGCACACGTATTTGTTACTTAGGGCTTTTATTTTAATATACACGAATTTGTTACGTTACACAAATGCTAAAAACGAAATGAACTAAATAATATATAAGGTGACCAGGATTAGGAAACAAATGGCTTTAATCAGCCATCATTAATGCCTTTTTTTTACCTTTCTTATTTTTCTTATTGTGCTTCTTGGAACCGCCGTTTTGTCTATTCTTGTGAAATGGGGAAGTTAATTGCCCTTCAACACCGTTCATCTTAAAGAATTCATTATCCAAGTCAACCGCAGCATTGTAAAGAGCAGCTTGCTTACCACCGTGTGTAACTGATTTAGCTTCGTTTCCATTGTCACCACCTGTGTGTGCAGAGAATGTTAATTTATTCAAATCACGAGCCAAATCGACAATATCAATACCTTTAGATTTGGCAGCTTCTTGAATTTGTTCTTTTCTAGTTTCTGGAAGATATTTAAATGTGTATAATTCTTTGTTAAATTCTTTGCATTCTTCTGAAGTGTATGGAGTATCATCTTCTAAATGTGGTGGTGGGTTAATATACAATAATTTACCGTTAACGTAATCCTTTAAAATGTAACGACTTGCACGAGGTTCATCTGCGGAACCAAAACCTTGTGTCATGTAACCACGGGCTCTTGCATAAGCGATAAGTAATTCTTGACCTGTTGGAATAATACCATTACCACCTTCATCTACAGTTTTAGTTTGAATGTGAATACCATAAATGGCTTCTAAATAATACTTTGGAATTCTTTGCGCAACAATATTGGAAGGACCCATGTAATCACGTAATTGATCGATTGGTAAAACACCATTACAAACTAATTCACCTTTATTGTAGGCAAAATTTGGGAAAACTAAACCTGGACAATCACATAACAAAACCGAATTAGATAATTTGATGGTTTGAAAATGTTTAGTTTTACCTGGAGTAGAAGAAACAGAAACCTTCTTGGCACCAACTAAAGAATTGATAGTAGATGATTTACCAACATTTGGATAACCAACTAAACCAATTTGTAAAATAGGATCTTGACCTGGTAATGGTTCAGTTAATGGTTCAGCTGGAGCATTATCTAAAAACAATTGTTCTAATTGATCAATACTTAAAATTTTAATTTTCTTTTCAGTTAGTTCATCGAGTTTTTCACTTTCATTTTCGTCTTCAATTTTTTCTTCATTTAAATCTTGAGTTCTGTAATCATCTCCATGTTCTTTTTGTAATTCCAAAAGTTGATTGGCTCTTAAGGCAGAATAGAAAGTGAATGAAATGTTTTTAGAGATAAAATATTTAGCCCATATGATTCTTTGCTTTCTAGTCAATAAATCAGCTTTGTTAACCAATAATAAATTTTGTTTTCTATCATCTAATTCTTTAACGTATCTTTCTAAATCTACGGATCTAAATAATAAAGGGTCTCTTGCATCCACAATTTGAACTACTAAATCTGATCTTTCAACAACTCTCCAAAGTTGTTTCCAAACTTCAATATTTCTTTCAAATGGAGTTAACAATAAATCTTCGTTTGATTCTTGTAAATGAGCTAATTTTCTTCTCCATTGTAAAAACGCTTCTTTTTCTTGTCTTTCTAATTGAAATTTAGTAGTATTTTCATCCCAAGCAGGTCTTCTTGGAACAATCAAGTCCTTTGCATGGGCTCTTTGTTTAGCATTAACTTTACCCCTTTGTTCGTTTGTCATGCCAAACCCCTGAGATGTCGCATTATCTACACCACTATCAATACGAATGATTTTAACGTTTGAATGTCTATCAGCAGTGAAATCTTTGTTAGCTAGTTCTGCAGTACTTAAAAATTCATCTAAAGCGGTTTCCTGGGTGACGGATCTTAATTTGACCCAACTTGCTTCATGTTTATCAGTAGTAAATCTTAGTTCACCATCTGGTAAATATTCAATGGCATTTTCCTTTTGACGAGCAGATTTGATGGCTCTACCTAACCCAATAGTATTTTTGTTTTTATGATGAACTGGTTTTGGACCTTTTGGAGCCTTCCATTTTTTTGGAGCTTCTTTTGGTGGCATGGTTTTCAGTTACTTATATATATATATGTATATATCTATTTATTTATTTCAAACTAGTCTGCTAGAGATGAATATTCGCCCTTCTCTTTGTACTTCCACATATATCGTTTCTATTGTTTTCAAGCATCTCATCGCTTCAAAATTTTTCTAGTTGGAAATTTTTTCGTTTTCGCTTTTGTTTTGCAGTTTGAAAAACACACACAAAAAATGTACAGCGCAGAGCAAAAATCTTGACATAAAAATCCTGTCATTAATAAATAATACAAATCCATTATGATCGATGCTATCATGGATTCCATGACTGCAGGGAGTTATCGTAGAACGAGCAGGTTGCAATGAACTCGTTTCCCCAGTCACCTCCATAACACATCGATTCATGCCCGCTCTTTAAGAAGTTTTCTATCTTGAAATACTCGTCTGTTCCTTCCTTATTTTCATTAAGCGATAGTATCTTAGCACCGTCGTACATACAGCACACCATGAGCCTTTCTTCTGTGCTACATATTTTGGCAGCCGGTGGTAATTCACTAAATCTCCAAACACCTCCGCCCAAGTTTAATGATGATAATTGGCCCACTGGAATATTCCTACCGGGATAAATTGAATCTCCCAACATTCTTAAATCAAAAGTTCTAATATGATCATCATAAGAACCAGTAATAATGGAAGTAGGTTTTGAGGTTCTGAACGTCTCGCTACTGCACTTGATAGCAACAACACCAGCTTCATGAATTCTATTATTACTCCATATAAGTTGCTTGGAACGCAAATCATGTGCAATGATCGTAGAATCGTCACCACCAGTAAAAACCACATTCTCAAATGGTTGTAATTGACCAAATTCTGCCGTCCAACATTCTAGAGAATGTTGTTCATCAAAGAGTTCCACCGTATCACATTCAATAATCGATTCAACTTTGTCTTGTACTTTAATATCTTTCATATCCATCTTAGCATATGAGTTCTCTAGCAACATAGTACTAAAGCTGTTTTCTGATTCTCCAGTTTCAATATTAAAAAGCGCAGCTTCTCCCATGGTGTTGGTAACACATATCAATTTACAATCCAATGGCGAAAATTGCAACGAAGATATTAGAACATCAGAATCAAATACTCTAAGATTAGCTAACAATTCTAATCCTGGAGTGTCATTCTCTTTTTTTATATGCCATAACATAACATTTCCAGTAGAATGAGCTGTTGCAATCAAAGTATCACAAAATGGAGACAATTTCAAATCTAAAATGGCACCATACGTGGAGTATGTATTTAACAAGTTCAAATCATCATCATAGATGTCAATTGAACCAGTTCTATTACCGGTCGGCTTATCTAAATCATATGTACCAACCAACACATATTTATCTTCATAAATTCTAAGGCAACATGGCGGTAATTTTGTCTTGATACTATTCTTAACTTTAGACTCTTCCATTGCCATTAATACTTATTTATCAAGTTTCTATCAAACTTTTCTGCCTTCATTTTGTTGTTTAATGTGTGTAAAATGTATATTTTTCATATTTTTTTTTGTTTTTTTTTTTTTTTTTTCATATTAGACGAGATCAAAATTAACGCCAAACAAACTTTATCATATGTTTAACTGCAAAAAGACATCATATTGGAAAGCAAAAAAAATATTAAAAAGGCAATTCAAAATACCGTACAAATTATGATTAATGAATCCATAGATGAAGGATATTGGAGGGAATTGAAGCCTTTTCAAACAGACGTTCCAAAGCGTGAGCCTGAGCTAAACAAACAAACATATCTTTTGAAAAATACGGGAACTAAAAAATTTGATATTGAGAATACTGTGAAAAGATTTGAACATTTGTTATCTTTAAGTGGGTTATTTAAACATTTTATTGTGAATAAAGCTCAAAAGGATGAAAAATTCAAGACTGTGTTGAATATCTTAAATGAAAATGAAAATGTAAATAGTAAAACTTCTAAAAGTCATGAAGATGCAAGAAGAAGAAAAAGTGAAAGAGAGGAAGATGCAGAACTTTTAAAGGAAGAAGAAGAAGAAGAAGATGATGATGATTCCAAGATTGATTTTCAATTTAGAGAATCTCCAAAGTATATCAATGGTGAATTGAGACCATATCAAATTCAAGGTTTAAATTGGCTGGTTTCTTTACATAGAAGTGGATTAGCTGGTATATTAGCAGATGAAATGGGGTTAGGTAAGACTTTACAAACAATTTCATTTTTAGGTTATTTAAGATATATTGAAAAAATCCCAGGTCCATTTTTAGTTATTGCGCCAAAATCTACGTTAAACAATTGGCTAAGAGAAGTGAATAGATGGACACCAGAAGTTAATGCCTTTGTTTTGCAAGGTGATAAGGAGGAAAGAGCTAAATTAATTGATAGTAAATTACTTGCTTGTGATTTCGATGTGGTAATTGCATCTTATGAAATTATCATTAGGGAAAAAGCAGCTTTCAGAAAAGTGGATTGGCAATATATTATAATTGATGAAGCTCATAGAATTAAAAATGAAGAATCTTTGTTATCACAAGTTTTAAGAGAATTTTCATCCAATAATAGATTATTAATTACTGGTACACCATTACAAAATAATTTACATGAATTATGGTCCTTGTTAAACTTTCTTTTGCCGGATATTTTTTCAGATTCTCAAGATTTTGATGATTGGTTTTCATCTGAAACTTCTGAAGAAGAAAAAGACAGTGTTGTTAAACAATTGCATACTGTTTTACAACCATTTTTATTACGTCGTATAAAGAATGATGTCGAAAAATCGTTACTTCCAAAACAAGAATTGAACTTGTATGTCGGCATGTCTACAATGCAAAAACGTTGGTACAGAAAAATTTTGGAAAAAGATTTAGATGCAGTCAATGGTGCTAATGGTAATAAAGAATCGAAAACTAGATTATTGAATATTGTTATGCAATTAAGGAAATGTTGTAATCATCCGTATTTATTTGATGGTGCAGAACCTGGCCCCCCATATACCACAGATGAACATTTAATTTTCAATTCTGCAAAATTAAAAGTCTTGGATAAATTATTAAGAAAAGTGAAAGAAGAAGGTTCACATGTATTAATTTTTAGTCAAATGTCTAGAGTTTTAGATATTTTAGAAGATTATTGTTATTTTAGAAATTATGATTATTGTAGAATTGATGGTTCAACAGATCACGAAGATAGAATTAAAGCTATTGATGAATATAACGCACCTGATTCTAAGAAATTTATATTTTTATTAACTACTCGTGCTGGTGGTTTAGGTATTAATCTAACAACTGCAGATATTGTTGTTCTTTATGATTCAGATTGGAATCCTCAAGCTGATTTACAAGCTATGGATAGAGCCCATCGTATTGGACAAAAGAAACAGGTTAAAGTGTTTAGATTTGTCACTGATAATTCAGTTGAAGAAAAAATTTTAGAAAGAGCAACTCAAAAATTAAGATTAGATAAATTAGTTATTCAACAAAATAGAACAAGTTTTGGAAAGAAAAAAAAGGAAAATAAAAATGATTCTAAAGATGCTTTATTATCTATGATTCAACATGGTGCTGCGGATGTTTTTGAAAGTGATGGGAGTAATGTTTCAAGTTCTAGAGGTACTCCTGGTTTAAGTACCGAAAGCGATGATATTGATCTCGATTCATTATTAGCATTATCTGAGACAAAGACTAAATCTTTAAATGCAAAATATGAATCCTTAGGTCTTGATGATTTACAAAAATTTAATCAAGATTCTGCTTATGAATGGAATGGTGAAGATTTCAAGAAAAAAGTACAAAAGGGAATTGTTAATTCTATGTGGATAAATCCATCGAAACGTGAACGTAAAGAAAATTATTCAATTGATGGTTATTATAAAGATGTTTTACATACTGGTGGTAGATCATCTACACCATCACATACTAAAATGGCAAGATTACATTATTTTTCATCACATCAGTTTCAACCACCTCAATTAAAGGTTTTATATGAAAAAGAACGTATGTGGGTTACTAAGAAAGCTAAATATGAGCCTACTATGGATGATTTAAAAAATTATTTAGGTGATAGTTTTAATGATAAAGAAGATGATACTTTAAAGGAACAAAGATTAAAATTATTAAAATTGATGATTAAAAATGCTGAACCTTTAAGTGAAAAAGAAGAGAAATTGAAGCAAGAGTGGGAAAATGAAGGATTTACAAATTGGAATAAAATTGAATTTAGAAAATTTATTAATTTAAGTGGTAAATATGGTAGACATTCAATTCAATCAATTACTAATGAATTTGGGGGTACAAAGACATTTGAAGAAGTTAGAGATTATGCTATAATGTTTTGGTCTCATTTAGAAGAAATTGAAGATTATGAAAAATATTTGAAAATAATTGAAAATGAGGAAGAAAAATTTGAAAAAAATAAATTACAACAAGAATCATTACGTCGTAAATTATCATTTTGTAAAAATCCAATTTTTGATTTAGATATAAAGTCTTCACCATCAAAATTATTTAATGAAGAAGAAGATAGATTTATTCTGTTGATGTTATTTAAATATGGATTAGAAAGGGAAGATGTTTATGATTTAATTAAGAATGAAATTAAGAGAAGTCCTTTATTTGAATTAAATTATTCATTTAAAAATAAAAATAGTGCAGAATTATCGAGGAGAGGGACGACGTTATTACAATGTTTAGAGAAGGAATTTAATAATAGTATAATAATTGAAGAAGGTTTCAAAGAAAGATTAATTCAAGAAGATAAGGTTGGGAAAAGGATAAGGGAGGAATTACTTGAAGAAAAAAAAAATGAAGATGAAATTTTATTTGATGAACATAGTGAGAAGAGATCTAAAATGGAATGAAAATTTAAGGGGATAGATAGATAATTAATTATATATTAAATGAATAATTATTTAATTAAATATTAAAAAGAAAAGTTATTACATACATATAAATAAATAAATAACTATGTATATTCTATTCCATTCTATTTAATTATTCTTTTAATAAAGATTCAATCTTTGATTCAAGAGAATGTGGTTTTGTTAAAGAAGAATATCTTTCAACGACTTTACCATTTTTATCAATAATAAATTTTTCAAAATTCCATTTAATTTTTTTAATACCTAAAGCACCAGATTTTTCATTCTTTAAAAATTTATAAACTGGATCAGTATGATCACCATTTACTTCAATTTTCTTCATGATTGGGAAAGTGACACCATAATTCAATTGGCAAAATTGAGTAATTTCAGTTTCTGTGCCAGGTTCTTGATGACCGAATTGATTACATGGGAAACCAATAATTTCTAAACCTTTTTCATTATATTTTTTATATAAGGTTTCTAAACCTTCATATTGTGGAGTAAACCCACATTTGGAAGCGACATTGACAATGATGACGACTTTACCTTTAAGTTGCTCAAAACTGTAAGGTTTAGATGTTTTGTCAAGTGGTTGTAATTCGTAAAACGTGGACATTATTTTATAGTTATTTATAGATTCTATATTATCTTTTCAAAGTAAAGTACTTACTTACTTTTACTATATCGAGTGGCAAATAATAAAAAAAAAAAAAAAAAAAAAAAAAAAAAAAACTAAACTAAATTAAATAGATGGGAAATAAAAGACAGACATATATACTTGAACAATCCTGGGACCCTTGAATTGCTTATCTACTCTTTATATACGGCAATGCAACACTGTACATTTATCATACCAACACATAAGTAACCCGGCTGCAATGAAAATTTTTCACTTATACAATATGATAGAAAGATAAGCTTACAAACATCTTCCAGGAAGCCAATAGTGGCTAGAGCAACCGTAAGGTTATTTGGAATAACTGTATTGTCTTTACAGATCCTTCTATGCGATAATCAATAGTTGGGTGTTTACGTAAGAAGCATTTTTGTGAGGTCGGTTCGTGCGCAAAGTAGCAAATAAATATAAGTAGAGTGGCAAATAGTATTAAAGAGATTATAAACTAATATCTATAAAATATATACCTCTAATTGTAATTAAACAATTCTTCATTATGTTCTTGAGCTTGTCAAGAACTTTATAATATACAAGACGAATATAAACGCTGTTTATATTCGACATC